>JAUBNY010000224.1:328699-339277 GCA_032275445.1 Crypturellus soui | reverse complement strand
AAAAGTTTTTCCCTTTGACAGTATTTGATGGAAACTTGATGGAAAATTTGGAATTTTCTTTATTTTAAACAAAGAAAGAAGTTCTTTTCCCAATTTCTCTTTTTCACAGGAAGTGGAATAGAATGCAAGTAGGAAAACAAAACAAAACAAAATGGATTTTACCTTGAATTTTACCTAATGCTACTGGTCAAAAAGATGCATTTAATTAATTACTCTACAGACATAAATATTTGCCTGCTGCTGTCTTCCAGCAGAGGTCTACCCTGTTTGCACACTTGAACACTCAGTTAACATGGGAAAATTGTCTCTCTGCATAAATATCAACTTCAGTTCTCCCTAGTAATTTATAAATTAAAACCCCTAAGATCTGTTTTGCTCTACCTTTCTGTCTTATAATCCCCTGGGATTAGATTTGATTAGACAAAAGCTTTAGCCACAGTAAATCGAACTTCCATTTTCTCATCAATTCATGCTCTCGAATGTAAAGAGAGCTCTACAGTACATGAATGCCCAAACACTACTCCTTCGGAAAAAGCTCCGTTATATTCTACACTTTAGTTATCAATAAGAATAAATATGAAAAATCAGTTAAACGGTGCTTAAACACAAGAACTAAGATGTCATTTACAGTTCTCATTTTGACTGCTGGCTTACTGTATAAATAAAAAACTGAAAATACTTGTGATGGATTTCTATTTTTCCTCTTTTATTATTATTTTTTACTCTATTATTTCTCAAAAGCACATTCTTAACTAGCAAGCTATTGCAAGGAAATTCTCCCAGAGTAAGTCCTCAGTGGATACAGATCAGGAACAAGTAGCTAGTCCTTTTCTTCACATAAAGCAAATGAGGAGTAAGTATGGAAAAGATACACATCACTTTCCACTCAGTTATAACTTGTGTGTGGTAAGGAATTTGTTGCCAACAGCCAAACACAACTCAAGAGCTAACAGAGGCAGGGTGATGGAACTACCCTGAGATGCTTCAATAACGTGACCAAAATCTTTAGGAGGTCCTTCCTGACGCCCTAAGGTGCTCTGAGTCCTCAGGTCGTTGGCGTGATCTGTGACCTCCTTCCTGCTTCCCCACAGGCAGGGGCAGCTCATGAAGCTGAGGAGTCTCTTCCTCTCCCACCTCCTCTTCAAAGGGCTACTTACCGCCATCCACTGGGGAAGAAAGCAGGTTTGGGGCCTATACTTTTCCCTCTGGGGTTCCCAGGACACAGGCAGTTCCCCATCAGAGCACACAGCTTTTTGCAGTCTACTTGCCGAGCAGTGACTCTGTGTAAAGCAAGCAGCAATCAGAGCACTTCCAGCTAGGGCCCACAGAGGAGGGAGCGCAACTCAAGGCCACAGAGGAGACTAGACCTTTACTCCTGCAGAAGGGACATATGTTCCCTGCAACAACTCCGGTTCCAGGACCAAACTCTAGGAAACTGTTTCTACTTGGTAAAGTCTTAACAAAATGTCCCTGAAGGGCTATTTTGCCCTGGCACGTGTAGGTTCTACCTACACCAAACAGGTAGCTAAGCCCCTGGCAAGCTTTCAAAATGTCTGCCCTTTCTTGCTGAACAAAACATTTCTGGTAATCCTCACTGCGGGCATTCTGAGCTCTGCAGTACAGGGAGATGCAATTTTCATGGCTACCTGTCTACTTCCAGAGCACAAGTGCACGTGGCTGAGACTTGTGAATAACCACAGGCTCGGTGGAGGCTGTTCTGGGACAGGCCAGATGGAAACCTCTACAAGCAAAGCTACCAACTTTGCTTAAAACTTAATCCAACACCAAAACAACTGGCCATCTCAAATGGTTAAATTCAAGCTATACAAACCATCAAGGATCGGATTCAGCTCACCACCGTAGATACCCAGTTGGCACAAAGCAATCCTCCTAAAGCAACTCCCTGCATCCTACACACCAAAGGAAAAAATAAAGGTTCTTTCACAGATCTTCTGGACATCTCCAGATGATCCTATTCTACGCTTTAGTTCTTAAAACGGCTGAAATGTAATATATATTGTTTAAACTGTTGTCTTTATATTCCTCAACAAAGTGAACAGTGTATTTGAGGAAAAACTGTAAGAGGAGGTTTGGAGTTGTTTTTCAGTTTGGAAGCTTGTTTTTGTTTTCATGGGTGGATGTCAGTCACTACAGAATCCGACTTCACTGAAAACCCCCCAGGTACAAATCCTGCCCTCCCTCCCTTTCTTGTCCCTCCCTCTCCTCCTCCAAGGCCCCCTGGCCACCAAGCACAAGCAAAGCTGCAACGCAGCCTTTAGCCTCCTGCTCCGCATCCCCGAAATCAAACACACACAATATGTGAGAAATTTTTATCATTTTAGAATCAAAATATCCCTTAAAATATTTACATTTTACAGTAAAAAGGATAGTAAAACACAAAGTAATGTACAAGCTCAGGTATTCAAGTTTTTGAAGCACGGAAAATGATGGGAGCAATGACAGACTACTACAAATCGTATTTTGAAGAATTTAGTTTAAAAATGTTTTGTTATTAAAACAAGTGCAGTTTAAAGCAATAACATTCGAGCAGATCAGCCTTCCAATTTCTGGTCACAAACTGCTTCAGATGCTTAGGAAATATTTGGAAAATGAAATACATTTGAACTGTTTTACTGTACTGTTGAATAATTTAAAAAGAACTCTTCACACCACTGAACGTATTATATTTTGTTGTAATGTGTGTAGATTCTGAGGCTCTGCTACAGTCTTTAAAAACAGTGCAATTTAAAAAGAAGGTTATTGTATGAAATTCACCCTTAAAATTATCAGCGCATCTTAAAACAGAAGAGAGCACAAATTACCAAAGGCAGCAACTATATTGCATACTTGACTAAAGCCAACCTCATCAGCTAAGAAAATTTCTAAGCCTTTATTGCATATTAATAAAGGAAATCTTTAAAATTTTGAATATACAGCAATGTAAAATTTTTTAAAATATTAAACTCCTACTTCTAGCGATAGTTGGTATAATGAAAAAAAGGATGAGTATTGGTACAGTGATTGGTACCAAAACACAGACTTGTTTCTGCAAAACACCAACACTGAATAAAAAAAGATGGCACAATCCTAGCAGGCTTTTTTTTTTTTATACAAAGTTTTACGACATTACTCTAAGATTATTTAAATAGAATTTTTGAAAGACTGCCTGCATCTTTTTTACCTTTTGTTTTTAGTTCTGTCACTGTGGTCCCTATGTCTATCTCTGCTCTTTTCACTTTCTCGTTCTCTATGTTTCTCTCTACTCTTCTCCCTCTCTTTATCCTTTTCATGAGCCTGCTCTTCAGTTTTAGGCTTATCGGTCTTTTTTTCTGGATTTCTAGTCTCTTTGGGGCTTTTTTCATCAGAAGCCCTGTCATTGTGTGGAGATCGCAATCTGTCCTTGTCTCTATGTCCCTCCTCTCTACTCTTCCTCTCTCTCTCTTTTTCCTGGTTTCTGTCTCGGCGCCTGTTTCTTTCCGCATCTTGCTCCCAGTATTTTTCATTGTCCCACTCTTTTTCATGTCTGTCTTTCTTTTGGTGATGGGAATCGCTATAGAACCTTTGCCTCTGTGGATCACTTTTTCCTCTACTGAAACCTCTGTCCAAAAGCTGTTCTTGTCGGCCCCAAGGGTCACTGTGACGTCTTTCTGGTCTCCTATCTTTACTCTGAAAAAAATTTTCTGGCCCCAAAAATCTTGACTGTTTGTGAGCCACTGGTAGCCCTTGTGCGATGGGTCCGGCATAGTGTGGTGGCTGACCTGATAAGTGAACTACAGGTGGCCATGGCATCATTGGATTTTGAGGAAAGCCAAAGCCTGGAGGAGGAAGAAGTGGAGGTGGCAAATGAGAAGGAAATCCAAACACAGGGCTGTTTTGTGGAGGAAAATTATGAGGTGTAGGGCCCTGAAACTGAAATCCAGGTGGATTAGTTTTAGGGTGCTGAAAATTGTGCTGTGGAGGTCTAACTGATGAGAAGGTGCCACTTGTAATAGCGTTTGGGATCTTGGAAATAAATTCAGAACGAGAAGAATTTTCTGGTTCGAGCTGAGATGAAGTTGTTGCTGGTCCCCTTCTAAATGAGTTCACTGTTTCGATGTTTTGCATCAAGGTATCTTCCTGCAAGTTCTTGGCATCCTCTGCTTGTGAGGCACAAATATTATCTGCTTTCGTTGCAGTTGAACTATAATTCACCTCACTTGCTTGTGCATCACCTTGACACAGGTTTAAGCCCTTTTCTCCAGGAGACTGTTTATTCTCTGTTTCCATTTGATCACTTCCTGAAACATTTTGTCGGTCTTCATTTCTGTTAACATCTCCTTCCTTGTTTTCTGAAGCATTAGTCTGCTGGCTTCGTCCAGCTGCCTGTCGCGGGTCTCTTTTGAGATTAATAAACAGTGGAGATTTAGAGGTATTAGCACTTGTAGCTTCAGCAGAGCCTACATTAACACTGTTTTCATTGCTTTTTTTCCCTGCATTTGATGAAGGAGAAGAAATACTAGAATTTGTGGTCTTTTTGATTTCCTGTCCAGCATTCTCCTTGTCATGTAATTGCAACTTTGGATCATTTTCTTTACTTTCTTCTGTTTCTTTATTCTGTGACTGAGCAGATAAATTTGCTAAAAATGCTTCTGTGGAAACATCTGGAGGTTTTCCCTTCAGACTAAGGCCCATCAAAGTTCCAGCAGTTTTTGCAGAACTTGAGGTGGCTACAGCTGTTGCATCTGCTGTTACAGTAGCATTAGGGGATTCCTGTAGGCCTTCCAAGCTAGTATTTGTTTCAGCAACTTCAGCAGTTGCATCAGCAACATCTATATCCATATTTTCTTCTTTCACGGTTTCTTGTTCATTTAATAATGGTATGTCTTCACTGGGACTCACTTCTGTCTTATTCTGTTCATATACTGGCCCTGTAGTACCCAACAGGCTTTGAAGAATATCATCCACTGGCAATGGTTTATTTGCTAGCTCCAGAGTAGAAGGTTGGTTTTCCCATCCAACCAGGACTCCGGGAAGGAATCGCAGGGGCTTTGGTGGTTCATGTTTGGTACTTTCCACTAAAGGTTCAACAACTGCAGGAACATCTTCTATATTAGATTGCTGAGATTTATTTCTCTGCTTGTGTAGCACAGTTGTAAAGGAATTGAAAAAATCATTTTCTTCTTCTTCTTCTAATGCCAATTCATTATGAGAGACTTCAGGCTTGTTTGGCTTGCTTTTCTTCTCTGGTGGCAAGCTACTCAAGGGGCTTTCAGAAACTTCATCCACAAAGCTACTACTAACACTTGTAACAGCAGTAATCTGTCTCTTCATTTTCTGGCGAATTATCAATCCCAGTAATAGATTTGGTCGATGTATTTCAATCCCTGTACAGAATCACAACAAAAATTAATCATTTGGGTTAACATTTTAACAAAAAAGGCAGATAATAACACATAAAATTTATGCTATATTTTGTAAAAATATTTTTTTCGTATTAACTCCAGTTTTGTAATCTCCATCAACAATTAGAACAAACCAGAATGAGGTACTATACTACAGCAAGTACTCTGCTACATTTCTAGAGCAGAAATACTTTTCTTTACAAAACTTTTAAAACAAAGGAAATTTCCAACATAAAAGTTATGATTTCAACAACTGCAAATTGAAATTTGTTCATTATGTATTTTGTTTTGAAAAATCTAAAGATTCTTGGGGTGGGAAAACAACAAATATGGCCCTCTGTCTTTCCAAATGGGATTCTTGTTCCATTGAGTTGAATCCAGCACAATATAACACAAATTTATGCTTAATTGGTGCAGGTAATACATACCACTGAGCAGTACCAAAAAGTCAAGTTTTGGTTTTGTGGATTTTTAATTACCTAGAAACAACTAAAAAAAAAACCATTTCAAAAAAAAAAAAAAAAAAGGTGAAAGTGGTCAATGAAAAGCATGTAAAAAACATGTAAATACTTCATAATTGATAATGATTTGAGCAATTTAAAACTTCTGGAAAGCCAGATCTATTACCTAAGGAGTGCAAATAAGTGACAAACAGCAGTTTTTCTCTGCTGCACAGATAGTTTCCCAGGTGTAATAAAGCTCTTCAGAAATCTTGCTTTCAGTCTAGACAATTATGGCTTCATGAATGTAGGTAGTGCTTTACCAGTCAGTATTAAAATATTTTTACTGTTTTTTCAAAGAGCCCAAATCAAAGCTGTTCTGAGTGAAATGAGACCTAAAGGGCCTGTACCTCCGTACTGGCAGCAAGCAACAACAGGATTCTCCACAGTGCAACTCCACTTAATGCAGGGCAAATTTGATTTCTGTATGTACAGAAATGCTCTAAGAATGCTCCAGCTGACAAAGCAGAGTCAGGTAAGTCCTGGTGACTCCTGAGCATTCTGAAATTTCAGCAGATGCTCTTCTACAGGACTCAGCATCAGAGGATTCAAAGAAACACAGATGACTATCACTGTGTTCCCTAAGAGAAGTTTCTCTTAATTGGCTTATCTTAAAGAGAGTCTGTTGGGAATAAACCATGCTGCACCATCTACAAAGAACCTACTTTCTATCTTTTTCTCATTGTATATTAATATGGTTATTTATATAACCATTTCCTTCTCACCTTTATCTATTTCCAGTTCTCATTCAGTTCAATAGCTAAATTCTCTCCATATCCCTTTGCTGTATATGTTATCCCCTCTTACTTTCATCTCTAACTAGCCCGAAAGGAAAATATTCCATGAATATTTGCAATCAAAATAAATTGATGCAGAAGAAACGAGGTGTAAGCAGAACAACTGGGAGCCATTTCAGGATCATTTCTTCCTTGACCATCTGTTTTTAAGTTTCCCTGCTTTTTTGTTTTTAAATTTGGAACTCAAGGAAAACAACAAGTTAGTGAAGAATCAGTATTTTTCAAATAATGAAATATATAGTTTTTAATAATGAAATATACAATTAAAACAAACAATAAAAAATTCTATATGACTGCTACCATAGGTCACTTGCATCACTGAAATGAATTTACTGAGATTTTAAAACCTGGATTGGGGGAAGAATATACAAAAAACAGTCAATCAGTATTTTTTTCTACAATACGTTTTTTTTTAAAAAACATAGAAATATTTGTAATTGTAAGATTATTTTGAAAGGAAGATACTCATGACACATTAGAACAGAATATGTTGGCATTTTTCACAAAAACCTTAACTGCAGTTAAGGTTCTAAAAATTTTTTTAATCTTAAATTTCTATAAGATCCTTCTTTAGAGAGTGTTATGAAAATGAGTGCAAAATTCCAGGCTGTACCTACCAGGCCCATCAAAAGGCACAAGGTGATGTGGAACTTTATCTGAAGAACCTAAAGGGATGAGATACATATCTTTCACTTGCTTCATGTTATTGGCAGCTACTCCGTAACGTTTTCTGCTGCTGAAGTAGGCAAACAGTAAAGCATAGGAAATCTGATCTTCTTCAGTGACAGGAGTAAAGCGAACTACACAAATTTCCTGATTACCAAAAAAAAAGAGAGAAAAACAAACAAATAATGGTTACATATATTTTACTACAAAATTTCAACTGCTTTGGCAACTTCTTTTAATTTAGAAGTACAATCCAAAAAAGAGAAGATATCTCTATAAAAACTCAGAGAGGAGACGAGGAAGATGATGACAAGAGGGCCAAAAAGAATCAAGAAAATGGAGAAAATGTGTGAAGCTTTCACCATAAAACAAAGGCATCATTATAGTGACTGACAAAAAAAAGTTAATACTTTATATTAGCCTGCTAAATGAAAGCTTTATATTACCCTGCTAAATAAAAGCATTTAGGGAAGAATGCAAGCTTCAAGAAATTACTGCCATCCTGCCTTAACAATAGTAGAAAGCCTTATTTCATACAGCCCATCATGTCCTAGATACTGTGATTAATACTAGGGAAAAGCAGTATACAGCACCCAGATTAGGTACACAAGTAAGGAAGTACATAACTTCCAATTACTTCAAACAATACTAGTTTTCTGCACACTGACATTAATACAACATAACACATTTTTTAGCCTCAAGTATCATACAGTACCATCACATTACATCAAGTAACATAAACCTACATTTCTGTTTTAAATCAGAGTTGTTTTACCTTTCAGAAATTTTAGAGAAAGTTGCTTCACTGTAGGAAAGCTTTGTGCATTATAGGCTACTAAAATCTCCAGAATAATTTAGGTATTTCACCACCTAAACTCTGAAGGGTGACTTCAGGAGCAAAATATCTACTGCATCAGATTTCAATGTTTTTGCAGATGCCTAAGCACATATGCTTGGAGACATCCCAGGCTGGGCAGCACTGCAATTTATTAAGCACAGGCAGTGCAAGTTAGGCATGGGTGAAGCAAGCCTTCTCAGGCAGAAGCTTTTGAATTCTGTGCAACTCAGCATTATTATAGCAAGCTGAAATATTTGCCTTAATAGCCAGCTGAAAAAAGATGCCAAGCTAAAACAAACAAAAACCATATTCAAATGCCAAATTGTCTTTCACAGATTTTAGACCTACACTATTCATATATTTATTGTACTTTTTAAAGAGAAGTAGAACTACTGCCCCAGAACACATCTCCTCAAGTCTCTCCATGTCAACATTCTTGTTAATTTAGCCATAATACATAATACATTCTCAACAAAGTAAACTTAACAGCATGTATGACAGTCTCGCTCTGCAAGGACAGGAATGAGCATGCTTCAGCAACATTTTTCAGGTGAATAGGAAGGATGTTTAGTAGCAAGTACTCTATATATAAAGTTTCCTACCTTGGTCCCTGAAGCTTTAATTTTTTCCACATACTCCCAGACAGTGTGAGGAGATATCCTGCCACCTACTTGAATACTATCTGGTAAATCCTATGAGAAAGAACAATAAAACATACTTAATTTTATATATTCAAAATACACTTAACACTTGAAGTTCTGTAATTATAAAATTTTAATATAATAATATAAGCGTCATGAATTAGTGACTCAAGTTAATAAATGAACTGTTCATTCCTCCCAATAAATTACCTCTGTTAAATACTCAAAAGAGCCAGAGACTGGATAGGCCTTAATAACAAACTTTGCCACAGAAGGCATGTTGATAAAACCCTTCCAGATGAAATTGAGGCGTGCCAGAAACAGGGTTTCGCATTCCACAGTACCAGGTGTTTCTGATCTAAAAACAAAGACAAAAAAGATTGTCAATAACACAGTACAGAACAAAGGATCGTGTAAGCTATGATCTCCAGTAAAATACATTATGCAAAATGAAGAATTTTCTTTTTCACTTGAACAGACTTGCGGTTCAAGTTTGGAAAAGGGTCAGACAGACATCTGATTTCTTGCCTTCCAGTAAAAGAGATGCATGCAGAATATCAATTCACTAATGTATCCTTTGAGCATGAACGACCCATCTAGTCTAAGAGTTACTAAATGCTATTAAAAGGACACAAAGGCTAATGGCGCTTCAGACCAAATAAGGGTATACATTACATTACACATTGTTCTAACTCTCCCATTCTTTAAATATCATTTGTGTCAGGAAGCAGTGGCCTGTTGCACTCACAATGTAGATGCACAGTAAGCAACATGTAATGAGTATTTGCTTGTCTTGAATTGACACATAAGCACATTAACACATGCAACTGAACATAAGCACTTTTAACATTGTAACACTTCTAAAAGCATGACCAGCCACAATGCATAAACATTTTCCAACACAGCTAAGCATAAGCATCTAAGGTGCAAACACAAATAGAGATTTCTGGATTAGTTTCACAAAGGGGGTGTAGGAAACTAACATGAACAACAGTAAATTTTGATAATAGATAATGACAAAGGCTGTAAGCCAGGCAGCAGAGGGGTCTGGTAGAACCAGAATTGCCCTCCAGAATAAACAGAAAATGTGTTTGGCAAAACAAGAACAACTGCAAAAAAAAATCTCATAAACTACACCGGGAACAGAAGATGATTCTCCCTCGTGTTTCCCCCCTTCCTTCTGGAGGGGGCACAGCAAGCCTCAAACACCAGTCAATGAGCAAGGAAACATAGGGAAGAACAGTCCCTGTTTCAGTTCCAACTTCTCACATGAAAAGAATTCCAGTGCAGCCACCTTGATCTCCTTGACACTGACTGGACATTAGGGCTAATTGTAAGGCATCTGCTTCACTTTTAAGAAGCAACTGTAACAATATATATAAGCATGGACTGATAAAGAGTAAAAATATATTACACTTGCCAGTGTTAATGACTGTCACTTCTGGAAAAGAATTGTTTTGAGATTTGAAATTAACCTGATTTAAAACTGGTCTTTTGTGTGTTTGGATTACAACAATCTCTAATTCACTAGCTTGAGATGTGTATATATAGAGACAAACACACACTCACACATATATATCTCCAGTCATTCAATTGCAACACTGTACCCATCCTGCGGCTTAGCAGCATAACACAGTAAGAAATCTTAATTCTGACCTACTTAATATGAACCCACATGTTGTTAATTTATAGGCACCTCTGCACCAGCAAATGCAGGGCATCTTATTTTCCCCAAAAGGAAATGTGAGAATTACA
>JAUBNY010000224.1:292252-323811 GCA_032275445.1 Crypturellus soui | reverse complement strand
TCTTGTGACTCTGAGAAGATGAATAAGACAGATGTCTGAAGTCTGAAGGATACTATTCAGTATAAATGCTCACATTTAGATATACAATTAACTTGGCAGATCTCCCTTAGGAGCAGAATTAGGTAAGAATTCAGAGCTTGAGTTTAGGATTTTAGGATGAAGTTTTCTGACACAAAATCTCACTAGCCATGCTCCTGAGATTCTGAGATTTCTGTGTCAAATGATGAAAATGTCATATTATCTTTTTCTCATAAGAATAAATAAGAATAATCCTTCTAGGGAGGGTGCATTTTTGTTTGTTTGCTTGTCTTTTTAGGGGGGAAGGGAGGAGCAGGATTGGGGAGAGCAAGAAGAAACAGGAGAGGGAAGTTACTTTCAAAGTAAAGTACGTTCCTTCAGCCTTTCAAATAAAACATCAGATTTGTTTAAGAGTTTAAGAGATGCCTTTGTGAAACTTTTCCCTCATTACTAATTACATGAGCATTTTCTCCTAGTCAAACTGAAAATATCTACACAGGAAACACTTCCCTGACAAATAAAACATAAGAGAATACAGGAAACAAAGATCCCAAACATGAAAACAAACAAACTGTGGTTTTAAAAAAATAATATTATGAAGAAAGTACTTATGTTTCATTTTACATGCACATATATATGCATGTAACACTTCTCCAAACTTCATTACCTGATTTTGTAGACTTTTCAACTGCGCTAGGGGACTCCCTACTTATTTTTTCATTTTTATCCTCAGAGGATCTACGTGGAGGTATAGCAGCCTGGGATGCTTTCCGAATAGGAATATGCTGCCCTTTTTTAGCATCTGCATCTCTGCATTCTGGCAAGTTCTTCCCCTCACCAGATTCCTGAAATAAACATTTACACGTTAGCATGCTACAGTGCTAACCATACAAACATTACAATGAACCACAGCACACTCTTTATATTCTTCCCAAATTTTATATATTTAAAGTTGCATACAGTTAATACTGAGTAATTAAATCTTGGATGTATGCAATATTAAATCATATTTTTTAGAATGTTATTAAACAATATTTCAAGTTATCAGCAAGTGTTATTTACCAATCTCTTCAAAAATCTGGCCCAATACATAACACAGGCAATTGGCAGCTAAGCTCCATTTGGAGAACAACTGCCTGCTTCAGAGCTATATAGAAAGCCCAGGAATACCAACTAATACCCCTCATCCGATATTAGCTGAATATGCAGAGCAGGACATGTGACCAGAAAGTACAGATATTTGGTCAAATTATACAGAAGAGTTTATATATCAGAACTATAATACTACTATTCAGAAAGGTAAGGCCAAAAGGATCACCGATAATTAAATCATGATGAATATGATACTATATACTAAAACAGTCTGCTGAAGTATAGTAAAAGCAAGTCATCTCACTGCTCTTGCTTTGGTTAGCAAACTAAGACAAAAGAAGTAGAAAGACTACAATTAAAATGTTAAATATTTTCTTTGTAAAATCTGAAGTTAAATCGATGTCTTCCTATGTATACATTTATAAAAAAAAATCTTTATGCCATATAAGATAGTCTATTGACATATGCCCAATAAAAGCAGCATACTTCCAAAATTCTAGCCAACTTTTTCAACTTGGCTTCAACCACTTATGTAAAAGATAATAGGCCAATATGCCAGTGAGTCTCGACCACACTATTAATTATAACAGTGACTGTTTAATGGTAACATCTGATACCAGAAATTCCATACAAGAACTAAGATTCAAATTTATCAAACAGGATTTGCAAAGTAGGGTGCAAGTCTCATCTATTAAATTTTTCTTGTGTTCCTTCTCTAGACAGACGGTTATGAACTATGTTTCATATGTGATATGCATGCATATATACATGTGTGTAGTATATATATGTATCACAGATGACACGTCTGTGGAATGTAATAGATGTTTAGCAGTAATATAGTTCTCAAAAGAAACAAATCAGTTTAAAAAATGTACTCTAAAAATAAAACTGAAGTTATAGATTAGATTCACGTTTTCTTCTAAATTACAAACATGAAAATGTCTGAAATACTATTAAGCAACAGTATTTTACATTATAAAAAGTTAGGAGAAACATCTCTGCACAAAGCACAATAATTAGAAGTCTAAACATTAAGGAAGACCTACCCTTCTAAAAATTTTGACTTTGTGCTTCACTGTGTCCTCCGCTTGCCTCATTTTCTCAGTCACGCTTACATTACAAGTAGGTGTTTGCTTTGACATCCCAAGTTTTTCACTTTCCATTGCTCTTTCTTCTTTATAGATTTCATGTTTCACGTGAGGATCCTGTAGATTTTGATCCAAAGACTCTGCTTTTTTGTCTTCTTCAGCACAGCATTTCACACACACATATTCTTTATCTTCTTCACCCATCTGCTGAGCTTGAGAAAGACTCAGTCCAACACAATCGCCATGAAACCAATCATCACATCTACCGCAGCCTACCATAAACCTGAAAAGAAAGATATAAATCAGTATATAGACTAAAAAACAACACATGCCAACTTAAGCAGAATACAGGGTACTTATTTTTAATTGTCCATCACAACTTGTTCTTACCTGATAAATGACTTTCTTTGTAGCTTTACATCCATCTCCAGCCTTACGACATGGTACGATCTTCCTGAGAAATAACTTTTGTGTCGAAATAGTCCAAGAAATCATCATAACCTCACAATGAATTTACAACCTGTCTCAACAGGATGTGTTTTTTTTTTTTAAGAGTACAATTAAAAAAAATCAAGACGCAAAAAAGAAAAGCTCTCAAAAGTAATAAACATAAGTTTCAAAAAAGAAATTTCCTTGCAAGTGTATTATCCTTATTTTCCTTCAAATAATATCATCGTGCTTACAGCAGAAATGTGACAACTGATACAATATAATCTTCCACATGCTTAAGTATTTTCAGAACTATAAGCACAGAAGCCTAGAGCTATTATAAATGAGAAAGAATTTCACATCATATTCTTTAGTCACTATTGAATTATTTACAAAAAAAGTTGTATTTTGTTCTATTTAATAGTGAATTAGGGGCCAGGAATCTAGCTTCTATTGCAGTTCAAAAAGCTAGCTAGCATTTTATTTATTTTTAGTTAAGGTACATGCCACTTCAGTGTTGCTCAGCTCTGACTTTGGTATTTGATGTTTGAGTTATGCAAGGAACACCTCAAACATTGAAATCAACACTGTTTACCAAGTATTCTCCCATCTCACAGTTGTGTTACATTATTTTGACAGTAATATTTTAGATAAAGTATTTTCAATATTGCAAATATCACTTGGTCTGGTCACTATTTGACTGAAGCATTTTCAAAATAGGTTGATAATTAAGAGGTAATATTAGTACCTAATTAGAACATTAAGTACAATTTCTCAGTGTTACCCTTTAAGAACGGTAAATTTCAAAAGTAGAGAGGTTAAATACCTCAATAAACCTATTTCTAGAGACTTCTAACTGCTGGTAATTAATTTTACAATGTTTTCTTCTAATCATGAACCTACTTAAGATCTGCTTTCCAATGAAGCAGAAACTGCTCTTGGATTATCCACTTTTCCTATTGTTCTAATACTGATATTAAATATATGTTTATATTTACTACTACTTTTTTTTTATATCTAGCTGGGGAAAATCCAAAATGATAGCATAAGTGCTCTGAGAAGCCTGATTTGTTTGTTCGTATAGAAAAACTTATTTATAGAATTCTTGATGGTTAAATTCCATAGAAGATAAGAGCTAATTTAAAAGTAATTCAATGAAATGCTGGTTACTGACTCATAAACCCCTGTTCTTTGATGCAATATCCTATAAATCCCTTTTTTAGAGAAGATTCTAAGGAAAGAGATTCCTAACTTATCTACCCATGTTCCTATGAACTTTAGGATTTGTTGACTTACCTACTCATAAGACCATATAAATATTACAAAGTGTGCTTAAAGGAACTCATCTTCACCACAGAACTGTAAATGCAAACACTCCAGATTGTTTTGTGACTACTACTCTATTCAGTGCCTCAGAACACCAAAGTCCTACCCTCTGACTTTGATGTCCAAGAGGAGGAAGAAGAAAATACAGGGAGGGCGGGTCTCATGTTCAGGCCTTCCTTACTCCAAACAAATCAAGACTACACTCCGTCTAAATAAATAGCCACTCTTGATACAAAATGAGTCTGGGAAGTGCTGAAGCTTCAGAAATTTCAACAAGAGACCATATGCAGCTTCCCTGGCCTGTATTACTATGTTGCTGTTCATTAGGTTTGATGAAGTCAAGTCTTAAAGCTGGTTTATGAAAAAAAGCTTTTCTAATTGTTATTTTAATCAAGCTAAAAGTAGTTTTTTATTATTATTGCTCACTAAAAAAACAATACAGATCTGTTAAGTAGCTTCAGCGACAAAGGCACGGGTTCCTTCTGGTTTCACAAATACCTAAGTCTTTCCAGATCTACGTTCCAACAAAACGAAGAGATACAAAAAACTTGGTCACATTCTAAGATAATCCCTTCTGATGATTTTAGCACAATATCGTAATATCCACAAACACAACAGGCAACAAGACAAAAGTGACAGGAAAACTGCTCCTTTCTGAGAGTCCACAGCCAAAGAACAGACAGCAGGAAACGCAGCACAAAGGCCTATTTCACAGAGTGGTCAACACATAGATGCTCTACCTAAGACATGTTCTGCACACTGCAATACCAGTGAAGCTTTGGGGATTAAAAAAAAAAAATTAAAAACGGGAGTTCCAAATATGAGTTTTCCATTTAAATTAGGAAAAAAACATGCTTCTTCACACTTAAAAGATATTTTGGTGTACAAATTAACATCTGTTGGCTATAATTTGAACAAAACTAAAAAACACACTGCCTTGAAGCCACAAATATTACTTGAATTTTATTAAATATATAAGTATATAAAAAATTGTCTTCCATTTAGTAAGGCAGATTACAAACTTTAACAACCAAAATTGAAAGTTTTTGTTGTTATTGTTAAAGGCAGAACACCTTGCATATATTTAAATTGACAATGCAAGGAATTTTTCAGCTTAGATCCGGAACAACAAGCAGGCAGTATGGATAGTGAGTGATAGCACTAGTCAGTCATTTAATTTGAGTCTATGTTCAGGCAAACAAATACCAGAAAGAGCTAGGGTTTGTTCCCTGCCTTGCAACGAAGGGTTATCTAATCTGGATGGTCTAAAATGGGTAGTAGGAGACTGTAGGTCATTTGTTTGTTATCTGAAAGTATAGTTTCAGGCTCCAAGTGATTTTTTCCTTGGTTGTTTAACCTTGTTGGACATACATAATTCAAGGCAATGAAGGAGAAGGGAAGAGGCAGTTTTCCAAAAATAAACTAGTAACTGACTAGCAACTAGTAAATTAGTAACTGATTATTTAGAGTCCAGCTTCATAGGCATATACGTGTGTGCTTCAGTGATTTTTTTTTTTTTTTTCTATTTGTTCTACATTTCATACCGATTTCTTCACTGAATAAGAACACCAAGATGAACAGCTGTCGTTCAAACCATCTTAAGCAAACTACTGAAGCAGAATATCCATTTGGCTTCATTCCAGTCTTTTCAAGAAGGTTTAAATTACACCAAACTTAACCATGTGCAGTAAATCGTCGGATTCAGAAACCAAGACTACAAAGACAGATTCTGGAAATTCCACTAAGTTTGTACTATAAACAGAATTCAAGTATTTACAGTAGTTTTGCTTAAACTTAGTTATACAAAGTGACATAAAAACATTGGTGCTTACTCCCTAAAACTTTCGCTTTTACTCAAATGACTTCACACTAGGAGACCGCAACTTCCAAGGCTCAGAGGGAAGATATTGGTTTTGATATTAATAACGTGAATAATCTTTTTTACTGTAAGGCCACTTTTCATATTTTTCTTTTCCACTAATCTATACACAAGATGTAATTGTGATTCATAGCATTAATTATATTCGGACAGTAGCAACACAATGCTCAGAGACTAGTCATGGAAGACTGAAGCCTGGCTTGAAGGATCACGGATGTCCTCTTGCATTGCTGTCAGTTGTGACTGAAGAGGTTCTGATATCTTGGACTATTTAAACACCATATTTTCTGACTGTAGACTGCTTCAAGTTTGCAGTGCAGAAATTTTAACCATGTTGTAAGGCTGGATTGGAAGATGTAAAGCTGAAAGAGAAAGAAAAAACACGTTTTACAATAATAAATCACACCTTAATAAAAGGTTTACTAGTTTTAAAATAAAATCAGTATTATGTTTGAGAACAATCTCAGAGCTGAAAGGTGAGACTAGTCAGTATTATAGTTCTCTGGGACACAGAAAGTTACTGTCTCATGACTTTTAAAGAATTCTTGGCAGTCCTCACATATCAGCATGAAGACAGAGCTCAAAATCATAAAGTATGAGATTACACATAAGACAACAGAGAATAATTAATACAAACCTTCCACGCTCTCTTTTAAAATTAGCACTTTTTTGGTATATTATTTGTAGTAAACCTGTGAGATGGAAAGCTCAGGCAGTCTTAGAATACTTATTTTCAAGATATATGGGCTATTTTTTTAATTAATTTCCATACATCCAATTTATAGAACAAAAACAATTATTAAAAAAAGCTTAAAAAATAATGTAGGCAGAAGCCAGTTACTCAAAAATGTTTGTTGTAAAACTATGTTTAGGAGTAAAACCAAGAAAAAAAAATAGTTGTTAGAGCTTAACTAAGTCTGGGCCAGCAATCATCATTTTAACATTTATTCATAAATGTAACAAGCACATTGCCATAGATAAACATTTATTTCAGAATAATTTCCTCACTTTAGTCAACTCCATTTGCTTTAAATGACACAGGGAAAATACGGAAACAAGACTAGAAACTTGAATTAGAAAAAAGGTTTTTCATTATTCAAAAGGAGCTCCTAATCCTGATACTCACCTAATGGAAATTGAACCACTGTTCATAGGTTTTTAAAAATTATTGGATTTAAATATTTTTGGATAATATTGGATTTAAATTAATAAAAAAACTCCCATTTCTGCATGATGCATAAATACTTAAGTAATGGCATCGTTCACTGATCTTCTAAAACCTTTTATAAATTTATATTAACGTTAATACTCTGTGTCAGCAATGCTGTCACTCTACTCCACACAACATAAAGTGTAGATCCTGCAAGGAGACACGTGTGCATGTGTTTCAGGAAATGAAGATTCCACAAGTAGAAGAAACAATGAATAACAGACTTAACTTTTAGCAACCCACTATTCCCACGGAGACCAAGGAAGGCCTCCTCAGCAACAGTTCACATTCCCCAGCAGTGGAGACCTCACTCAAAGCCCAGAGAAATCAGCCGCTGCCAAAACTGCTTGTTGTTCGAACACCCACACAAGTAGTTCTGCGTTAATTTTAGTGCAAGGCAAACACAGCTGACTAAAGATTAGTTTTTCTACCACTAACAACTGATTAAAAAAAATCATAACTCTTCATATGGAACTTGCAGCACAATAAAGACAAACTCTTGTTTTTCAAGTATTCTCTTAAGGGCGTATTTCTTCTTGTTAAAAGAACTTTTACAAAAAGGAAGCACACAGGGACACAGGCGAAACAATCCTTTCTAGAGGATCAGAACTATGGTTTCTAAATATAACTGTATGCATATAAAAAATTTATAAACCTATTTATTTTAGACAGCTTGTGCTATCCTTCATCCTTAATGAATATTATAATATAATCCTCAGAAGGAACAGTAACAAAATGGTACAGCTAATAAGTATAAAGCATGTTGGAGTTCTTCCATTCTTTAATCATATTTTATAATACTTTTATTTACACTATCATATAGTATTTTGCAAACTAGTTTTTCCTACAGCCACACAAGGATAATAGTTTTTAATGTTACATGGCTTTCTAGAATGAAAGAAAACAGTAACAGAGGCAGAAAACCTGAAAGCATCATCTATGGCTACAAATGGATGATATCTTATATAATCTGTGTGCTTAATATATTCATAGTATTCAACAAACATACCAGAACTGGGGTATGATAATTACTTTAATTAGTGTTTATAATAAAGGATGTTGTCACATCAGTGATTCATTTGCTATTTATGCGTCCACACTTAAAAACATACGTATACAACTTCAGGGCAGCATTTGGATTCAAAGCCTTAATTATTCTCCTCATCCTTTCTGTTTATATTGACTGAACACAGTATATGGTCTCTTTCATATCACCCGACTTCAAAAAAGTTTAAGGTACTAGATTTATTTTCCAAAAACAAATGTCCTATTAAAGTTTATAATAGCAGAAAACATTTTTCTGATTTTTTTTTCCTAACTCCATAGATTAACCAAACTAAAAAGTAATTTTCTATGCTACAGGTGTCCAGAGCTGTTCAACTTCCGTGCTGCCTAACTACTCTTTACTATGTTATTAACTTTTCCCTCTTAGAGCAGAATTGAAATGCAGGAAAAAAGAAAACCCTCCGTAAAACTGCGATCCTGCAACACTTATTTTCTGTGTGCTCTGGCATATGACAGTCTAACCATACAAAATGCAAGATCAAATCCCAAGCAATGTATTATCTTCTAATACTTTCAACTCTGCAAAATCTTGGTTTTGTCTGTTTCTTTGAGAAACAAAGGAGTTCAGCCCTATGGGTAGCAGAAGAATCCAATGGAAAATGGGAGAAATTCATAGCTCAATCTCTTGTATCAGAAGGATGCACAGCATACATACAAGAACATCTGCTGAGCTACAATCTTTATCTAACCTGGTGTCAAGAAATCCAATCTTTATTCTTCAGTTAGTTTAGTTCTTCAATCCGTTTGCAGAAAAATCAAATATTGTGTTTACAGCAAAGCTTATTAAATACTATTTTCAACATCACTAAACTCATTTTGAATTTGGGGAAGAATATTCAGTCTATAACATTTTCATACATTAGATGCATACATAATAAACACACTTTTCACTGGTACATAAATATAGATGAAAATCTGCACGCATGAGGTATGTATTATTAACTGACAAAAAAAGTCTTTCATTAATATGGGAATAGAACTGCAAAATCAAGTTGAAAGAAGATGCAGTGAATAACGACAGTAACTTGAAATTTTCAAAGATAAAAGTATTTCATATGTGCTGAAAAAAAACTAAGTACAGAAAGATACATTGCAATTACCTGAATTTCCCAGAAATATTAGTTTTAGTTTTCATATAAAAGAATATTGATTTATTAGTTATGTTACAAAAGTATTATTCGAACGAGAACAACAGAACACACCAAGCAAACAGTCTGACACTGGCTTTGGACTGGCTTAAGCTATGTCATTTTTGCAATGACATGATAATTCCGAGGTTAAACAGTATAAGCCAATACACAACTATTTTCTGTTTCTAGCAGACACAGCAAGATTACTTTGGGCCTATGAGTGGGGATGTCCCCTAGGGGGACAATATGCATAACATGTGGACATGCTTTTGTCAGTCACATTTATCTCTGACTTGATCCATTTTTTTCAAGCTTAGTATTACATTAACAACAAGTGAGTAGCTTTGTATGTACTGCAGTACATAAAAAGCTTCATTGAATTATTTTTGTAACCTGAATTTAAAATATGTATCACCATGACATACTGCAAAGCTAATGCACATGATTCCCTACCACAAGGTTGCAACTTCAGTTCAACTTCGAGTCATTTGTTCCACAGTTTTGATGAAAATTTGCAAAGTTTAACCCAGGGTTATAACCCAAAGTGGGTTATAAACACAAATACTATTTCAGATCTTAGTCTTGCCTTTAGCCTTTGTTGACCCTACTGTCATTTTGCAGTATTTTTCTCTCCTCCTTCCTCCTCTATTCCTACACAATGAAGAGATACAAAAAGGCAAGAGGCTGCCTAGCTATCTGATTACAAAGGGGAAATGAAAAATTGCTTCAAAAGTTACAAAATGCACAAAATGATATATTTTTTAAAATCACTGTAGTCAATATTGACATTTCTGATGCACAAATTTCATGTTTTCAACACTTAGAAATGCTTTTGAATACCCTACTGAAAACATTTTTTTCCACAAGAACAAATAAGGAGTACAAAAATATCAGATACTTCAGTTACTATGGATTTTGCTTCCATTTGTATTTGAATGATACTGAATGAACGTAAATGTTTAAGAACTTTATTTGTAACAATTATAAACTAAAAGCAACTTGAACAAATCTATCTATATATATATATATAAAATTATAATAAAAAATGCCAGATTGACAGTGTTCAATTATCATATAAATCATCACATCTAAGCTTGGGGCTCAATAATACAAGCTTCCTCACTCTGCTAGTGAATGCCTCAATTGCATTCTATATAGAAAAACTCTGTATTTATAGAATAATAGTTTATAAATTGAGAAAAATACTTATTAGATGTATCAATGATTTTCTCATACAAATATACATTAAGAAAATCATAACAAGAAAAATGGTGCCAAGATAAGGGTACTAGTAATCACTGTCCATGGCAGCTCATGAAAGAGACATTGAGAATAAGAATAAACATTGAACACTGTAAATGATAAAAATACCAAGAAAGAAGGAAAATTTCAATTTGAAGTGGCAGCAACTATGATAAAAAATTACAATTTTGCCTTCCTCTTTTTTATTTTTTTTTAAACCTTTTAAAAAGCAACAGCCTTTCTGAATTTAACCATTTCACTGAAATACAGATAACCCAGGTACTCCTACTACTGTGATATTACATGAAACTCCACAAATATGGGGGAATGTAAACTCCGTTAATTTAAACACCAGTAGAGGCACACAAATGGCAACTGTCCTAGCAATAAAAGGAAAATATTTTTTTTTCCTCCAAAACACACGAGCTAAACTCAAGAGTGCCCCTTCAAACAAGTAATCCTTACCAACCACGCAGAATAAACTTGTGTTTAATATTTTTAAAAGGCCACTTGATGGCCTTTTAAGGCATCAAGTTAACAACTCACTGATTACTACAGCTGCAGAATAAATAAGTTTTATATATTTGTTTAACAAACATTTTATATAAAGTCATATTAAGTCATAAGGGCTTTTCTTGAGTATAAATGCATGCTACAAAAACTTTGGGCACTTAAGTTGCTTGCTCTGTATTTCACTCTGCAATATGGAGATCTAGAACACACTCACTGAGAATTAGTAATAACAGTTTCCTCCATCTAAGCAGATAAGGACCAATCAGAAACTTAGTTTGAAAGCTAACATGGCAACTACAAAAATATTTTACAAATATAAAATTCAGGAAATAAGTGATAATAGAAGAAATCTTATTTTTAGTCTGAGAGTATATTAGTGAAATGTACAACCTTTTTACACTCCATTTACAATGCAGAAAAGGAATTTTTGTCAAAGATACATCAAGTTCAGATGCAACTTCTTTGTTAGAAGCTATTCCAGATATGTATATATTCAAGTTTCATAATACATTTATAATATACCAGTGTTTTATTTGCCTTTTTCTCCTGACTACTTACTTTATCCCATCACATAAAACCTTCATAGCAAGTAAAATACTGATTGTAAAAAAATTGTTAGCCTTCAGGTACAATAACCGCAGCTATACCAACAGGTAAAAACCATATGCAGATAATTCATTCCTCTGCTTTGCAGTGCTCCTTTAACTTGAGATATTTCTGGAAAGAAGGAAATTACTTTTGGCCAAACTAGTTTTTCATGTTCTACTTAAAAGATCTAAATAAATTTCCATGAGTTAAAGAGAAAATAATTCACAATGGTTCACAATGGAATAGAAAGACCTGCACAAGAGAAGGTTATGCCTTTTTTTTTTTTTTTGACTGCACATAATTGGCAACAAACATCAGGTAAAAGAATAAATTATCTTCCAAGACCAACACTAATAAATTCTACGCACACAAAGCCACACACACCTGTTGCCATGTGGCTTTTTGCAAAAGCCACACTGTTTGCTGGGTACCCAAACACATTTGCTTTCAATAGCAGGTGCCTGCTCCACGCCTTCCCGTTTTACAGTTGAAATGTTATCTGGGATGAAAAGAGGGGGTTCATCAAGTGAGAGACTTTTGCTACTTCTTCTCTGGCGTGGTTGAAGATTCTTATCAACTCTTTTTGATTTGTTTTTTTCTTTGTCATCCTCCTTCAAATGTTCTAGAGCAGAGGCATCTTTTATCTCTGCCTCTTCCTTTGTGGAGCTACTTGTTTTTGGCACAGCTGAGAGTTGATGTTTCTGGGCTTGCTTCTGGTGGGTATCTTTAGAACAGCTTTGATGAGTAAGAGATTTCTCATGTGCCCTTTGAACTGATGATTTTTGTACTTGCCCAGAAGCCTGGACACGGGGTATTTTCTTCAGCACTGCATTTGTCTGCTTTTTTACTGTGACACCTGAAACACAGCTCTTTGTTTTCAAACCCAAGTCAGATTGTTTCTTCCTAATTTTGACTGGGTTATTTAGATGGTGAACTTGCTCATCTGCATAACGCTTCACACCTGCTGAAGAGGAACCCTGTACATCAGCTCTTGTTTTTGAATGTGTTTTTTCTTGTTGCACCGCAACTGATTTCTGTCGAGTACCTGCAGTAAGATTTTGCTTATTCTGTATTACAGATTTACTGTGTCGGGGCCTCACGTTTTTTTCACATTTTGGTGAAACACTAAGTGGTTTATCATCATCCTGAAGTTTTGAGGCCTCTGGGCCTTCTACTTTAGCAGCGCTGCTCTGCTGTGGTACATTTTGGTTTGTACTGTCGAGAGCAGTGCTATCTAAAATGCTATTTTCTGGGTCAGCAGAAGTAGAATCTTCACTTTTCAAGTCTTTATTATCACACTCTGTACCGTCCAAGAGTTCCGCAGAGAGAGTTACAGTTTTATCCTTGACATCATCTACCAGCTCTGTTACACATTCTTTTAAGGATAATACATTTTCATCAGGAACTTCATTCTGGGAACCTAATCTACATTCAACCCCCTCTTCCACAGGGCTGGACAAACCTGAAATGGTCTGATAAACTTCACTTGGAATCATACAACCACTTGTAATAGGTGGGTCATCAGCTTTTCCAGTTATCTTTCTTTGATCATTTTCTTCTGCTTTCTTCTCCAATTCCTCTGTTTTATTTGCAGTCTTTTCTATTGAAGAAGTTTCAGAAGCCACTGAGTCAACCCTACCCTCTGCTTCATTTTTAACTGCTGTAATTTCAATATCTACAGATGTCGAACAAATTGACTCACTATTCCCCGAATCAGTCTTCGTAGCAACCTCAGTTATTTCCTTTGTTTCTCCATGAGAAGGAGGACAAGCTTCTGTTAGATTAGAACAACTTAACTCATGGGAGATTTCCTCGGCTTTTTCCTGATCAGGGGCTTCTGATTTTACATCATTTGCCTCTTCAGGACCAGGAGGACATTTTGCATTACTTTGGGAAGCTGTTACTGCTGTTGTTACTTCTGCCTGTCTAGATAGTCTTGTACTACGCCTAACTTCTTTAGGCTGTTCCGCCTTCAGGGGTGTAGCAACATCTGTTTCTTTAGCTGGACTCCTCTCTTGCTGTTTCTGTCCTGTTTTCAGAGCAGATCCACACTTTGCAGATGATTTCTTGGTACTAGCAGGAGGTGCAACACTTGAACGCTTTGCTAGGGTGCTCTGCCGCAAACTCCGTACTGGCTCTATTTAAGAGAAAAACAAAATCTCTTAGCTATGCTGTGTCTTTTCTTGGCAAACATGAGACTAATCTAGCAGAGAAGTAATTTAGCTTGGATTAGTTCAGTGACCACAATAAGAATCAAGTCCATAAGGGTTTACAAGTCTTTTAAAAAACAAACAAAAAAACCCACACTATTTCAAAAATTTAAAAATAGCTGGCATTTCAGTATTACAATGCCACTATTTGGATGTAAAATTTCCATATTCTAATGAAAGTTCTGGATCTTATGAAAGTTCTGGATAACCTTTTAATTTTTTTAAAATAATATAAATAAAATAATAACAGCAGAAATAGTTCTGCTGTTAAAGTCAAAAGCCACTTTACTTAATCACAATATAACTTATTTATGAAGTTTTTAATTAAGATAGAAAATGATTAAAAATATAGTCTTTAAATTTACAAAGATTTTGGAGATCACAGGGTATGAATCTGCGATTCAATCAACTTCTCAGTGGCTGACATTCCTACATTTCCATTCCAACAATGTATTTCAGCATCAGCACATACTTGTTTGAAAAGCATACTCTTCAGCTTTGTAACATGGAGTCTTACTTAAACTCTGACTCCCATAGTAAATAATTTTTTTTAACTTAACCTACTCTATGATATAAAGTAGATCTGTAACTGCACCAATTCAACAGGTTAAAAAAAAAAAAAAATGCAGAATTAGCCATCATGCAGAATTCAAGTACTTGATTAAAATATCTACTAAGCATGTTCAGACACACGGATGAAAGACTTAAATTAGAAATTAATATAACCTAGTTAAAACTAAAGAGAAAACTAATCAGAATAGAATAAAATTTTAAATTGAAAATAAAGAGCCATTTCAATATCTAATCTAATACCCAATCTAATACTCCAAAGCTGTTGGAAAATACAAAATGGATCTATGAGTTATCATCTTCCCCCCCACTTACATTAAAACTGTGGTGGTAAAAACCACCAGAACTAATTTGATGAAGGTAAAAAGCTGAAACTCTCAAAAATGAGTGTGAGGTCCTCAGACCGTAAGGAAGACTTTAAGTATTTATTGCAAGGAAAAATCTAACTGGATAGCAGCCTACGGATGCTGAACTCTAGGTACGGTTAAAGCTACAAGGAGTAACTGTGTTATAATTCACACAACCATATAGCAAAGCTTTCCTTAAGGTTTATAAGTGTTAGGAACAACTTATAAAAATTCGACTGACATCAAGCAAAAGCATTCATCATCTATTGAATGATCACCTTGTGCCATTAAACGTGGAGATTTTCTTGGTGATGTGACTGATGTCTCTTCCGACCGGCTTCTCAAACTCCTGGTAGGTAAAATCAGCTCATCTTCATCGATGGTGTCATTACCACTCTCTTTAACTCCTTCTTCATCCATAATATCATCAAGACTAATAGCTGGAAAAAAAACAAAAACAAAAACAAAATGCCTAAAACTTAAAATGGTCAAAAATAAAATATTACAGCTGTAAGGTGAAACAACACAGGGGAAAAGACAGATGACAAATACAGAACAGGGCTATCTAAAAACAAACAAAAGGGGGAAAAAAATAAAGGGAGGCAAGGCAGAAAATTCCCATGTAAAGCAGTTAGAGTGTAGAAAAAGCTACCACCCAAAGTTTAAAATGTTTGTAGACAGTCCTCAGTGTTTTGGCGGGTTTTTTTGTTGGTTTTTTAAAAAGTGTCACAGGTAGATCCCCAGTCTTAAGAGGATCAACTATCCCTCACTGTTCCTTTCCACCTAAGAAAAAGTGAACAAAGGTAAACAGCAGAAGGAGCTGATCCAGAAGTGCAAAGAATTTAAGTGGCAGTTTCCTTGCAGGGCACCACCCACATCACACATCTGCAAATCCCCTTTCAGAAGGGCAGCAAGTGCAGCATGCACTAGTCTCCCAGGCAGTGTCTGAAAACATTGCCTTTGCCAAACACCTAAACCTTCACTAACCTGGGAAGGGTCCCAGAGGTTGCTCCTCAAAATAGGATTCCTAAAAGGCAGTCAAGGCCACTGTACCAGCCATTCTCCTCACTTTCTCTAAGTTTGGTTCTGCAATGGCAGCCTCTCCTATCCCAAGATCCTATGTGTGATTAATGAGGCTCGGTCCCTATAGGATGTGAAATCTGTGAGATCAAGCCAAATACCCAAGGAATTTTGTAAAACATGGAGGAGGGTTTAATAAAATACAGCACATACTCCAAACAACCAAAGTCGTTTTCTCACTATTCAGACACCTACCTAGAAGCATTTTTCGAAACAGACTAACTTCTAACAATTGCTTACTTAAATATATTTATCTTAGAACTCAAAATAAATCAAGAAATTAATAGAAATTAGAAATTGTTAGAATTTTTAGATCATCTTGGAAAATCTGACAATTCCTGCTTCTTTTTGACTGACGTCAGCACAACTTTAAGAAAATAAAATGCTTTTGTGGAAACAATGCAATATTGCAATAATGCAATAACAACAATGCATTATTTTAAAATAACAACAAAATGTTGTAGCACACTGCCAAAGTCAAATGGCAATCCATAATCAAGTGTAGCAAGGCTCTCATTCCACCCACAAATTTCTGTCACGACAAACAAAACACTCTGTTAATTTTAAATATTAGAAAAGTTTTAAACGGCCTTTTGAAGAAGGCTGTTCTTGGCACTGGGAAGAAACATTCCAGATCATGATAACTAGATAGTTATCAGAAGATAAATGCTAGGAGTTTCTTGAGTTGAGTTTATTGGTTTGTATTTAAACCTTAATTTAGTGACTGCACTGTATACTAAGAAAAAACATGTATTTCTGGAAATTACTAGCAGCTTTTCTTTTAAATCCACAGAGATATCCTTAGGCATGTGTATATACATCCACATACTGTACACAAGCTGCAGAGGACTGATAAAATGAGTCTCACACCACTCATCCAAATGCTCCTTAATCACCTGATTGCCAGAAGTTAGAAAGACATACTCAGAAAAAGACTGCATTTTAACTGCCCTTCAACTTCACAATCCCTTAAATACCTGATACTGACAGACACCGTCCAAGACAGGAAATTATACAAGATGGACCCCCCACTCTCATATTCTTCGAGACCACAGTGTTCCAGTAGTTCTGCATTTTCTTATTAGCATTTTTATTATAAAAGTGTTCTTACAAAATGTGCAATTGGTTCTAGGGACTAGATTGTGACAAAAGAGACTCTTAACATTCTCTTCTGTCTCTTCAGTGCAGAACTAAAACAACTATGGAAGGTAATGCAACGAATAAAGACTACTGAGACAGTTTTTGAAACAAATTTCGAGCAGGTTTTAGGGCTGCCATTGTAACTCCACGTTTTATAATGCTCTAGCTCAAGTTATTTTATTTTTGCACCCTTCCATTAACTTAAGGGACCAATTCAGTACGTATTAACAGATATTAGTTTGAAGTATTAGAATGCATACTTACAAGACTCTGTGCTGTAGCTTTAATTTTATAGAGGAATTTGAAGCACAGAATCTTGTTACTTTCAAACCATCTGAGCTCTAATTCAGCTCTTACAACACTATGAATGCTCCTCATCCAGCCTCTATACAGAATCCTGCTGGGAAAAGAAAAAGCAACAGGAACAGTAACAGACATAGAGAAGGAGGCTAGAAAATTACATTACCAAAGAGAAGCAAGACACAGAAATCAGTTTGGAGAGACCTGACGAGGAGAGGCTGGGGGATGGCAGGGGGGAGGGAAGGAGAGAGTGAGAAATATCAAAAGGACAGAAAGAAGTATAGGCGACCTCAGTAATAAATATATGAAGAAAGCAAGACAGATAAATGACAGAAAATCAGTTAGGAAAAAGGAGGGGGAAAAACTCTCAAACTGGAATAGTGAAGTTGTTTACTTCACTTACTAACAAGCTCCAAACAGCTTAACAAGCACCAAGTGCGGAAAATATGGGTCATGTTCACTATATGAATACTAAAAAATGCACCACTGGCCATCAACTTAAGTCTTTTAAGTCTCTCAGTTATCTGTAATATTCCAAAAGCTTTTAAAACGCCAAGTTACTGTGGTGTTACTGCCACACACAGTGAAAACACCTTACTTGTCAATTTAAAGTTTCTGCATATTAAAACATTAATATGACATTTTTTTTAATTGCTCATCCATATAAAATTGAGGAAAAAAGATGTCTGAATTGCTAAGGGAAAAGGGAAGGAGAAATACTCCTAAAACATCCAAAACTTTGAATCTCAAATCTTTAATGTCCTCTTTCATTAACGTAACTCTTCCCTTGATTATCTACAGCCAAAATCTAAAAACAAATGCTCAAATTTTATGACGCACAAAGTAAATCCAAATTGCAGAAAGCTTTTTCTTCCTGAAGATGCTCTAACTGGTTTCCTTCGGTTTGCCTATGCTCACAGAACTGTGCTGTTTTGCATAACTGTAGACACAACCTGCACTCGTATCATCATGGCAGAACTGAACGTGACAAAGTTCATCATTTTTGAGTTCCAAAAGCATCACAGATCTTACGTAAATGGTTAAACCATTTTTACAGCATGGTTTATGCTGCTGAGGTCATAAGAACTGGCATTAATTTTTAGTGGAAAAAAAAAAAAAAAAAAAAATAAAAAACCAAAAGCACAAACCCGGACGGGGTCATCATGTAAACCTTAAGCAATGCTAATAACACACTGTTAAGCAATAAAATGTGTGTTTATAGTGGAAAAATAACACTAAATCTCAAGCTGTACAAATGAAGGCCTATTTTATCTTTTTTTTCTATTGACATCTGAGATGCATATGTTCAAAAAGCAGATTTAAAAATATACTTTGATAGAGAAAAAACACAATTTTAGAGAGATGAAGTCATTGATGTTTACATAATTTACATATGAAAACACAAAATTCCAATTATTTTTTTAGGATTTGTTTTCCCTACAGGTATGAAATCTGTTTGATTGAAAAGAATTTGTCTATCATTACCTTGCAGTAACCCTTCAAGACAAGAATCACAGTACTTGTCCTTTGAAACATTAAATTGTTTACACCTGGTTCTTTTAACCCCCTAAACTGTAAAAAGAGCTGTTTTCTATCTTTAATAACATAAAACAATTAGGATTAGTAACTGTAACAATACTGCAGGAATCCTGACAGAGGACTGAATCCCCATTTAAAAAAAATAATCGAGTTACAGCACAGGGCTATGGATTCAAAGTTCTCTGGCTATGAGTCAGCCACTCTGGATGCAAAACGTTAAAAAAAAAAATAAAGCCAACAACAAAAAAAACCAGAGCAAACCAATCAATTATTTTTATTAAGAAAGTCTTTAAGTGGAATTTATGAATTAATATTAATTCATAACATTAGTAGTTAACTACCTTGCGATTTTTTTTTACGGTACCAGTATCTTTCCATCCATGAAACTGATCCAAAGGAACAAGCAACTAACCTCTCCAAAAAACCCGAAGCAGGGAAAGCTGGTAGTTTGTTACACAGAAATTAAAAAAAAAAAAAAAAAAAAGGCATGCAAAGTAAACATTTTCTAGGTTCTCAATAAAATAGCAATATAGCAGATTTAAAATTTTATACAGAAAAGTTACTACCTTAGTCACAAGGCAGTGTGCAACTGTTCACAGGGAGAGCTTGGAGGAAGGAAGGCAGGGAGAGGTAAGAATACTGAGAGAAACAGCAGACGATTTAGGATATCAATCTGAAGATTGGATTCACAGATACTTACTTCATTTGCAGAAGAAAAATAAAACAATTGTTTTCAGTGAAAAGAGACTTAATTTGCTAACAGACAGACAGAAGACTGGCTAAAGAACAGCATTTGTAGGTTGAACTTCTTGACTCCAAAGATGTGGAAAGTGATCATAATTTTAGCAGAGGTAATGTTGCTTTCACCAGCACTAATGAAACCACAGAGTAAAATTACAAAGAGAGCTGACTGCACTTGGGGGAAACGCTTCCATTCTCCAAGTAGCAGCCTAGAGGAACAGGAATAAAAGGGTAATTGAAAAGATGCCCTTGTCATCCTTTGCATGCTCTCTTGTAGGGCCAGTTTTCCTCACCATTTGTTAGAAATGTTTGATATGATTAATGTACCCATAAACTTAATCACTTAAAGGTGTAATTTTATTATGAAATACCAAAGCATCTCTGGAAAATACATAAGGCAGATTCATTTCCCTCCATTAAATGCATAATAAATCAAACAGCTCTGGGGAATGATAATCTGAAAAGCTACAGCATTCACAATAGCAATTCAGAGGTGAGAAATACCAATTTAGCAGAATCGCTGTAATTTATATGTGGTTTATATTGGATCTTACAAAGGAAGAGTGTCGCTGTTTATCACAAATCAGATGAATCACGACTGTCCCATGGCTAAACCCCACATGATTTGCAGTAAAGGAAATCTTAACTATATAAACATTCAATTGACCCGCTATGCTAACAAATTTTTTAAATTAGTGGATGAGATTTCAATTTCAGCAAGAAATGAGAAAACCAAAACCCACCTCTCTGTCATAGGCCATTTTTTTTTTTTTTTTTAAGAAAAAAAAAAAAAAAAAAAGTTGTCCCCAGGAGCTACAGCATATCTTAAGCTTTGCATTTTCATATTTTCAACTTCTGAAAACAGAGTTAGGAGGAAGAGTGGGGGAAAAAAAAGAAAAAAAAAAAGGAAAAAAAAAAAAAAAAAAGGAAAAAAAGAAAACATGAAAGGCTGCCCAATAACTGTTCTACATAATCTACCTTCCCATCATGATTATTTAGCTTTTGGGAGAACAAATACCCTACTCAAGACCAGAAAGGCACAAAGACACAATCAAGGCTTAAAATACAATGAGACACTTCTGTATACTTCAACACCTTAGGCTTCACTTTCATTCTTTAGAGCCTCATTTTATGAGATTCTGTCCTCTAACTGTCTAAGAAAGTGGTTTTATCAACTTCTGCCAAGGGTACTAGGCCTTTACTGACAGACAGTAAATAGCTTTCACTATGCTAAATTATTACAAAATGTAGTAACAAGATCAGTGAAGAGCTAGTACCTCCACTCACTGAAATAAGAAAAGACCTCCTAATTTCCCCACAAGCCTGCTACAAAACTACTATGTTTTCAACTTTAGTCACAAACATATGGTAAAAGGATCTCAGGATATCATCCATTAATTTGTCCCACATCTTTTCCAGCTCATGGAAGAATCAGGAATAGTCATCTCCACTTTTATCCACAGCTGTGGGTAACAGAAGGTGCTGCCCAAATGACCAGTATTCTCTAAACTGCTCAGTCTAAGCTGATCAAGACAAGCCCATGCTATTACTCAGCGGCAATTAGGAAGGAAGCTCACAGAATAGACAAAGATCAAGAACGTCAGCTAACTGAAGAAGCCATTTAGATCCAGCACAGAACTGGTTCAGGCAGCGACATAAACATGAAAGTGCTTTCCTGGCACTGATAAATCTGCTATCAGGGACAGGCAAGGCACGCACTCTCATGCTCTCTGCTATCTGACATACATCAGCAACGCTGACCATGAGATTGTTACCACCTTCCCTGACCAAAGTACAGGGAGTCTCACTTGTGAATGAGCTCACGTGCTTGCTGGGCAGATGCATCTAGCAGGTTGTGACTGGAAATTAAACTTCAACTCACATAAAAATCTATATCATTCTGCTTAGCATTAAAATAAATGAGTCCTTGCACTATGTACAGGACATGCAACCATTGCCAGCTCAAACTCAGACCACAACTATAAGAAGAGCTTAATATTAACAAAATCTTGGTTCATGGTTAATGATGTTTAAGATAAACTCTAAAGCTGAGCAAGACAGATGCCGCATTGATGAGCAATAATGTTGAATGAAGCTTGTAAATGGCACCCAGCATGAACTGACATTAATCCAGCAGTGAAAAGAGGGTAAAACCAGATCCATACCTGAAAAAGCTTGCTCTTAAGAGCAAGAAATGTACTCATGAGACAAAGAAACTTTCATATTTAAAGACATTCTATGCCATCTTCCAGTTGAAGGCACAAAAAGTCAACATACTTTTGCACACAGGGTTGTGAATACTCTTAAGTCTCGTCTCAAACCAGGTTTCCACAGCAGAATTAGTGAGCCTTTGCTCCTCCATTTTAGCCAAATGACCTCATTCTAACTACTTATGCCTTTATCTCTTTAGTTAGCTCACAGCAGTAGAATATGCTACAGCATGAAATCTTCACCACTTTGTAAATGTAAATGTAGACAGAGTACATTTAGGTTACTGATGGTCCAGCAAGGATGCTAAATCTATCCTTTGCTGTTTAAACTAGCCTTTGAATTAATTTTCATCAGCATTTTGCTCCAATTCTTAAACTGTTCCATGAACTACGCTTGAGTTATGCAAAATGTTGTTTGAAGGTCTAAAATAGGGTTACAGTGGATACATTTCTGCCTTTGGAGAAACGGACTCTTCTTCAGGGGTCAACTCAAGAGTGCCTTAAAGATATAAGGAACACCACCATCTACCACTTCATTAGGACATAACATTTCTTAGTTCTTGCCCTGGTTAACACAAATAGGTAATAACAAATGTACTTAAAAAGCAGTAAAATCTTACCAAAAGTATGTTTCAATCAGTAAATTTTTTGCTCTAGGGAGGGAATATGAGAATAGCCAACAGACAGCCATCCTGTTACCATACTTCTTAACGCACTGTAGGATAAATGCATATTAAAGTCCTACACAGTAAGAATTAAAAGAGAGAAAGAACTGGATAAATCAGAAAATAGCAAAATATCTTTAGTATGGCACAAATGCAACTCTAGGGATATAAAGCAAGGCAAGCATTGTGGGAAGAGCTCTTATTTTCTCTTTTTTGGTACAACCGATGTTGGGATAGAGATAAGTTTTCTGGCACACAATCTGTGGCGAAAAACAAAACACCAGCATCTTACAAAAATCTATCCTCTTATATGACTATACTATTAATGACCTACTGCATAAACACTGAAGAAAGACAGGGAAAACATAATTTTAAACTAATAATTGGTATTCCCAATTTAAAGGAAAAAAAAATATATCATGGCTATACCACCTCAGAATAAAATGACAATTCTCAGTGAGACCTATAAAAAACAAGCAACAGCATTCTCTGCTCTTCTACATGAATTTCAAGTTGCACATTTTCATTTACTTACTCTAAAAAATGTGATTTTACAGATTACAAAAAAAGTAACTGCAGGAACTGAGCATAAAAAAAAATTACTTTGTTTCCTTGAGTATGCAGGCTGCCTGAAACAGTAGACCTCAAAATTCACTTTAATAACAAGCTCAAAGCTTGCATAAGATTGTTTAAATATGAATAGTATTAATTATCCCCCTGATGACCACTTTTAGGAGAAAGCAGCTAGTGTGCCAAAAAGCCCCCACATCTCTCCATATAACCACCAAAATATCCAGCTGTATCCTACCAATACATTTTTTTTTTTTTAAACGTACTGTAGGTTTAGTGAAGGATGCACAGCTGTTGATAGCAGGAAACTAGAGTCTGTATCCCTGTTATGCTGGGAGGAGATAAAACATTTTGAAAGGAAAAATTGGTTTGGTTGTGGAATTCTTTTGCTTTCTTTATGCTAATTAAGATTTAAATAATATTGTTTGGTGGTTTAAAGAGAAGTATAAGAATATAGCACACAACAAGAACAACAGAAAACTAAAGCTAGCCTCAAATCGTGTTATACCAAGTGCAAACTTAGTCTGTTGGTAGAAATACAATACATCCTATACAAGGAAATGGTCAAGACTTTCTAGAATGTTTTTAGATGTGGTACATCCACATCTAAACTTGATCAAGTCAAACTTGATCAAGATCATTCACAATAATCTTTAATACTATTTTTTTTCAGTAACCAACCTTTTCCAGCCAAACAAGAAAAACTATAAAGTATACAAGAGTATATTTTCATCTCCAAAACAAAAATCAGCATAATTATTCCTGTTCATTAATATAAGTGATTTTGAGAAACGGGACTACTGATTTTTTTGACTCTTTCAGACTGTTTCAACAATCTTCTAATATTATTCTCATTTACCACTTTTTTATTTTTTAAATGAATAGAGTCCAATTCAAACATTTCCAAATAATTATATTATCTATCCTGTATTTTGCTCAAAGGAAAACAAAGCAAAATACCCCTATGTGGTATCAACTCCTAGAAATAGAAAGTACTAGTAGTAGCAGAGTAACCCTCAAGTTAGGGCAATAATTTGTACAACACTGCTATTGCTAATCCTGAATTACTAAAATTTTGAAAGCAACAGTTGACTTTCCTGACAGGGCAGAGCACTCTGGCTAAGCAAGTCATAACTTTAATTGGGAAAAAAATTACAGATACTCCGTATAAAGTCTGAATTACTTCTGATCAAGATTAGGAGGAACCTTTCCCCACTGTAACACGACCAAGTAGTGAAGTTCTGAGGGTTATGAGGCCTGACATGTAAGCAGTGCAACAAAAGGGGCAGTAAGGAGAGAGAAATCTGAAAGTATTATCTCTACATTATCAAAAAGGGATGGCACTAAAGTATTACTGAATTTTAAATTGTAATTTTAAAAAACTGTAAGATTTACCTGTTGAACAAGGCATCTGGAAATTGGGATCATTGCTATCCAAAACAGGCAAACAGAACTGGGCACTTGCAGATCCTAGCATAGGATCCTTATCGCTGAGCATGTTCTTCAGCGAATCCTCTAAGACATTTTGACTGGTACTAAAATCCTCACAGCCTTCATTCTCCAGGTTGGATCCTAGAAATAGGGCATCATCTAAGTGTTCAGTAGGAATTAAATGGTTAAATGTATCAACTATATCCATGAAGACTCCTGTGTGTCTTTCAGCCCTATAGAAAGACAAGAAAAATACCATAAGAAAATAAGCTACAAATTGTAAAATACCTAAGAAACCAGCAAACTGTTTTGGCTGTTGTGCTTTATAAAGAAAGTGTAAGCTATTTTAGAATCGTAACAATAAATTCTGCTTATGGGTTAGACTGTCTCACTGCAGATCTAAAACAAATTTATTTCTAATTCATTAAAAGAACTGATATGAAATTTATTAATAAAAGCTCTTCAGAGTGCTGCCATTTCTACAGACCAACTATAACAAGGCTTAATGGAAACACTTCCTTTGTAAAATTTGTTTAGACCTTAACCAAGTAGGGCAGGGAAAGGGAAGGGAGGGAAAATGCATGGGGGATCAAGAATAACTAAACCTGGAAACTAGCGAGGGAACATCTTTCCTCGCTTTTAAATATAAAAATCCTGCACTAACCTGAATAGACCTAAGAAAGTTCAGGAAAGTTCAAATCTGGGTCTGTGATTACTAGGGACTACATTTCCATTCATGTATTTTATAGCGGGCGATTATTTTTACGCAGAAAAGTCTTAATTCATATTTCAGTTAATAATATATTCAGTAAATCTACAGAAATTTTATATGAAAACTTGACCTCATCAAGTAATGGGAATTCTCAGCTGATTTCATGACAGGCAGAATTTCACCATCGTGTTATTAATCCTAATTTTAAGGAAGTTTTAGGGTTTTTTTTAGGTTTTATACATGTTAACTGGATATTTCCACTTTAATGATCAACAGAGAAGATTTTTGGCAAACAGCTGTTTAAGAACTTTGCTACAAATGCAACCATATTATTACAATTTATAGCTATTTTTATTTCACAAATTTACAAACACTACAGATGATCACGAAAAACACATTTCTCACTAAAAAATGAAACTCTTCTTCTGTAGGGAAGAAAATACAGGACATACAGGACAGGTCACTAGGCCTCTGCAGAGAACAGTGTCTTTACAATTGCCACAACAAAACAGTAGCATAGGATGTCTTACCAATTAGGCACCTGGCAAGAAGGAAGAGCAAGTCAAGTGCACCTATGCAGGGAGGCAACAGTCTTGCAGCAACAAACGTATTAGCATTTGACAATTCCCTGCATCAAAAAAATGCACTATTTCTATTAAGCTACAGTTACAATGCCAACTAACCACATAGTTACAATGCCAACTAGCACCTACACCAGTCCATATCATTTTTTTTTTTTCCAAATCACAGAATAAATTCCAAATTACATGATGAATAAAGTAGCAAGGCAGAACCAGGGCAGCACTCTACTGAACCATACTACTAACATTATGCAACGTAGTTACAACAAATAGATATTATACGGGATAAACTACAAGACTACAGTGGCTCAAAGAAAGAAACTAATTCCCAATGACGCAAGCTGGTACTTTAAAACACCTTCCTACAAGGAGAATTCTTTGCACACTGGACAAGCACAATAGTAAAAGGCACAGGTTAAAATAGTGCAAACTTCACCACAAACCAGTGCCAGTGATACTGCGACCTACTGTAAGCAATTTTTTTGTATATCAACACCAAACAGCTCTGCACACATTTACAACAAGGCACATCTCAATAGTTTTGTTCATTGTTTTCCCTGCCTAGGATAAAAACATTTACACAATTCTTATTCAAACAGTTCTGCTAACAAAGTAGTGTTAATATTAAGAGCAGTTTTTAGTAATAATATTTGGGCAAATGAGAGCCCTTATTACCAAAACAGCTGAGAACATTTTTGAATCAAAAGGTCACTGTAAGTATGTAAGTTTTTGCATGTGAAATCCTACAGCCACAAAATTTAAAAAATGTATGTTCTACAAGTTTAGTTGTCAAACCAGTTAGAGAGAGACACTGCGAAAGCACATAGAACAACAACTTCGCTGTACCTGGTTCAAGAAGCTGAAGTTCAACATATTACATAACTTGTACAGCACCATGTTTAGAAAAGCATTTTCATTACTTCATTAAATGCTGCATGAGAACTAAACTCTGTGGGGTCTGGCAATGTAAGATAATTGTAATTCTTCCTAGAAAGCTAATATCTAGAAACTGTTGCTGCCTTTAAAAGGTTTACTCAAACAATGTCTAAAAAGAACAGGAATTATGAAGAGTTTATTTTGCTTTTGAAATTCCAAATAAATTGGAAAAATATACTAAGATACAGGTTACAATTAGGTTTTGTACAGTCCCTTGTTTCTAAAGTAGTTCTAAAAGTTCTTCAATAGAATTCAGAAATCTATTATTTCCCTAGGAAACAGCTGTGAGCTCCACCTGAACCCCCTAACACTTGGCAATGCTTAGTTAATCCAAAATTGCACATTCCAAGCATACTTCCATGGTGCAAAAGATCAAAAGTGTCTTCCCACTCAATATTAAACAGTGACAGTCTCTGAGAAGTCTCCTCGGTTACTCAGACACAGTGAGAAGATCAGGATTGTTCATGAATGAGGCACAAGAGCAAATAAAAGACCAGTAAGTCTCCAACGTGAAGATTTCACTCAAATTGAGCCCCGAGTGATATCCAATGGCTCCTAGTTCATCAGTGAATGTCCTGTGACAACTCTTTAAGATGTACCAAAAAGAGATGGGGTGCCAAGAGAGTGGAAAATCATAAAAAAAAATGAAGCTGTGGAATGTGGAACTTCTCCTTAATTTCATAAAGTATATTTCTCATATGAGATTGATTTGCTTCAATCACCTTCCTGCCAAATAATAGGTATTTGTGAAAGTTATCCATCAGTTAAAATGTTCATTATTAAATTAGCCATCATTAAAAGTCACCCAGTTAAAGAAAAAAAAGTATATCACTTAAGTTTGACTCACATAATTTCTTGCACTGGTAATATGGAGGGGGTATATGTTTTGTTTGTTTGTTTTACTATTTAATCTCTTCATACTTTCTTAATCAGCTGGAATCTTACAGCATGAAAAACTACCTAAACTAATTTGGGAACTGAAAAAATTAAGTTCTATATGTCAAAATACTGCCTCAAATCCCTCAAAATAATTATGTATATATAAATGACATACACTCTAGTATTTGATATAGCAGATTTTTAATCTTGCATTCTACTACTTTTTCATTATATCACTTGCAATTCATTTTAGCTTTCCAAAATTAAAAGAACCAGAATGGTAACTAGCTTGATTTATATCTGAATTTCTTTCCTTAGCATGTCCTTTTAAATTAGCTTTACAGAGGATGGGAGACTAGTACCAAAACAAAACTGTGGAGCAGGTGGTATGCAGCATCTAACTGTCCCACTGCTCAGTTCATCCACAAGAAGAGGCAAAAATTACTTCAGTTCCTTTTCTTTTTTTTCCTCTTCCAAATCAGAACAGAGTAAAATGGCTCAGAAGATAAACAAGTGCATCAGCTTGCCCTCGCCACCTTATTGCAAATCCACCTCAGGCAGAGGAAGGTATGAAGTGTACCTGGCACTAGATACCCTGACTGCTTCTTACCTGAGGCACTGGCAAAACTTTTGGACTAGGCACAAAGGACGTACAGGTTCTTGTTTTCCAATTATGTATTTGGATTTTATTACATTTTTTTGTCTTATTCCCTTTTCCTTAAAGTATGTTTTTATTTAGTTTTAGTGGTAGTTTGGTAGTAATGGAGTTTAAAAAAAAAAAAGAAAAAAAAAAGAAAAAGAAAAAGAAAAAGAAAAATTTAATGTGAATACTGTCCCCAAAGTGAGCCCTTAACATAAAATGTGTGTCTTGATTCACCAGGATTGGGAGGTTGGACCATCCCATGTCTTCACTGGGGTCCTGACACTGACAGTCCACTAACCCATCAACACTGCTTCAGAGTGTTCACAGTGAGCACAGGTATGTTTTACCATGATCCTCCTCTCCCTTGTGTATAAAGCTTACAGTTTGATGTCCTAAAACACGTCTTGCACAACATGCAATATGCATAAGAACCTGTACTTTTACTTATGATGTTTTGGGGTATTGCAGTATCAAAAGCTGCAGTTGGGATCCAATATCACAGGTTGTAGCCAACAGAGTTTACAGTATAAACAAATTATGGCATAAAAAGAGAAGAGTGAGATTCTCAATACCAGACAGAATATCAGTGGCACAGCTGCTAACAAAACTGAGATTTCTCTGTTCTCATACCAATATGTTTTCTATTCTGTTCATGTTGTCTTAAACACATAATCTGGAGCTTCCTTTGAGGAATAAACTCACTGACAACACATCCTTGACAGGACAATCATTTGATTTATGATCACCTGAACTGTAATATAACCAACAAAGATGCTCAGAATTGTGGAAGAAAATTGCAGTGCCCTGTCTTTAAAAGAGAGATACAAACTTTGAATGTAACATGGCTTGCTGAGCTTCGGCCTTTAACTATAACTGAATTTCTGAATTTGATCCCTTTCTAGTTCTCCCACTTTTCTTCAAACATGACACCAGAGACCTATGCAACAGCAGCACACACTCAAAAGATCGATCCAAAACATAAATTTTCCTTTACACAAGGTCCGTACGCACTGGAAAAGTTATATTCCAAAAACATCAGCAAGCAGTTTATATTACCTTTTCAATTAATCCCTTATTTAAAATAAGGTATCTAAGTTTTAGTGACACTAATAAAGCTTTGTCACAAGAAAATAAATAAATAAATAAATCTACTTATCTACTAATCCATTCTTAATCAACTCTATGGACTATTTCTATTGTCTTCCCCTTATCCTTCTACCAACCTACCAATCTACCTACATGTTACCTTTATTACTCTGCTATTGGAATCTCAATAGTCTGACATATCAAACAACCACCATAAGCAGAAATCTTTCTATGATCTTCTGAAGATGCACACTGCTTCCCTTCACTGTCATGCAGAAAATCTCTTACTAGTTCCTAACACAGGACTCCGAAAACAGCTCTTGAATATGTTCCACTACCATGGTAGTGGTTGTTGTCCATTTGTCAACAAAAACTGCACTCAGTTCAGTAAATGCAAAGAAAAAGGAAAAATAAACAAAGGGCTAAATTAGAAGACAAAGAAATGCATGCAAAGAAATGCATACAGGAAGACACAAAGAAGTATTTTCTTAATCATATAAAATCAAATTAGCAAATCATAAAACATCAAATGAGCAGTTCTTCTCTCTGGAAGAGAAGAAACCTCATACTATTACCTATCCTGAATAAAATATATTTCCAGACCTCATTTTAGACCTGGAAGAGACATAAAATATTGCATTATAAGTCCTGTCAAGAAATCAACTATAGATTATACTGTCCTTTGAATCTGCTTTGTAAAACAGACTGTATTCCTTAGCTGGAATGTTCCACAAATGAGTACTTTGAAAAGTATTCACAAAAAAAATAGGAAAAAAAAATGGATAATCTTTGATTGCCCTTCCCTCCCCCTCCTCTTTCCTTTAGTCCAAATGCCTCTATATTTTTCACTTAACCTGACTACTAAGAGGCAATTTCCTGACAAGAAAAAGAGAGGGAAAGATTATTGTCTTCCCCCATTTGTATCTCTACTGATAGGCTCTACAACTCTTTCCTCTCTCAAATTCCTCAAAAAGTTACAGACTTCATTAAAATAACAGCTAAAATATTTTTGTGCAATGTACATTGGCAAGTTCTTTATTAGTCTACTCTTTATATACAACAGAAACAGCACCTCCACAAGGTAAATCCTTCTAAAAAAAGAGGAATTCACAGAAATGTGGTATATAATAACTTGAGACTTTTCAGAACTTCTGCTTTCCTAAAAATCACAATAACCAATCAATTTAGCCCTGTGATAAATCAACTGAGCAAGATCTAGCTGACACGGCCTGGAGAAAAGCACCCTTTCAGTAACTCAGACTGCATAAGGGTTTGCAAATAAACCCCATAGATTAAAAACAAGACTTCAGGGTCTCTTCAAACAAATGACAAAGTTACAGGCAATGGCAGCTAGGAAAAAAAAAAAATCTGTGTTTACAATTTTCTACTTGGATAATCTTTAAAGATAACTGTACAGAAATTAAAAGTAAAAGCTTATCAATAAAACAGAGAGCTAGGTAATAGTTTTATTAGTGTAGACCAAGTGTAAAGACAACTCAAAGTTAAATTATTAAAATAATAATAATAATTTAAAAAGGAGTTCAAGATCTTCCTTACATCTTTCTCAAGCCTTAGCAGATGGATAAACAGTAAAAGTGAAATAAAGCAGGAGTTAGTGCTTTCAAAAGCTGTACGTGTACCCTGCACTTAGCCCTACAGTGATTCCACAGAGGAGCGATGCTTGCGCTTTCTCTTCAAACGCAGACGTGCGGATTTCACACGAGGGATTAGCAGCCACCTGGGCAGGAACCTCAGCACCTCCGCACTGGGACTTGCGTGCTGCACTTGTCACCGCACGTCCCCTCTCCCTCGCCCGCCCTCGTGCTTCGCTCCGCAGCCGCGGATCCCCGCCGTGCGCGTGCGGCAGCCTCCTCCCCGCGCCAGGCCCCGCGCGGCAGCAGCGCCAACCCCGCGGCGCGGCCTCTACCCGCAGCGCCGATGGCTCCGCTGAGGCCCAACAAACCCGGCTGGGCCGCAGCGAGCGGGGCGCGGGGGCGGGTACGCGGCCCCAACCGTAGCGCCGCACCGAGCCCGGAGCCGGGAAGGCACCGGGGCCGCCAGTGCGCGAGGCCGCGGCTGGCCTCCAGCCCCGCGCGGCTGCCGGACACGGGCGCGGAGCAGCGCGCGGCCCCGGCGGCGGGAGGAGCCCAGCGGGACGCGAAGGCAGCGGGGAGGTCGGCGCGGACTAAACAGGCCCTTCCCGGGGCCACAAGGCGCAAGGTCAGGGCCGCCCCGCCCCGCCTCGCGGGCCGCCCCCGCGCGGAGGCCGCCGCTCGCAGCCCGGCGCGGCGCCGCGGCGGAAGCAAGGCCGCGTGCCCAGCAAGGCCGCAAACTGCCCG
>JAUBNY010000224.1:267994-292099 GCA_032275445.1 Crypturellus soui | reverse complement strand
CTGCCGGGCGGGCTGCGCGCTCGCTTTGCCCGAGAGGGGATTGCTGGCGCTTATTGGGCTTCTTTTTACCAGTTAACAGCTCTGCTGGTAACCGCTTGTCGCCATAGCTGTCCCCGTGGCTGCTCGCTCGTCACACGCTTTGCTCGTGCGCAGGGTGACTCGCAGCTTCCTGCTGCAGCAGCTGCTGCAGGACGGTCCCCGGGGTTGCTCCAAGACCGAGGGTCTCAGTGCAATGCCAGGGACGTCCAGAGCCGTGTCCAGAAAGGCCCCTGAGGGCCCGGTGTCTGTGCAGCCCGCGGTGTAGCCCTGCAGCCCTCGTCTGCGTGCAGCAGCCCCCGCCACCCGCCACGGCCCCATCCGTGCGAGCTGCTCGTTGCGGATCCACGTCTGTGCGGATCCCTCTGTGCGGATCCCCCCAAGTCACGGTGCTCCGAGTTTGTCAGTTCTTATGAACCGAACGGGATCACTAATCTGTCTCCAGAATGTATCAGCCTTGGGGGACGATCTCGTGCTACCACACAGCACACGCATTTCCTGTCTTTGGCTCTCTATTTTATGGTAACTTTCTCTGTGCACATCCATAGGGAACTATTGTACATATTCACACAGATTCACACCAAAAGAATTTCTGTGATATGTATCACCCCACCACAGATACTGTGAGGGTGACAGAGCCCTGGCACAGGCTGCCCAGAGAGGCTGTGGAGTCTCCTTCTCTGGAGATCTTCCAAACCCGCCTGTGCCACGTGCTCTGGGTGTCGGAGCAGAAGGGTTGAACTGGATGATCGCCAGAGGCCCCTTCCCACCTCAGCCATTCTGTGATTCTGTGATCTGAAGTCCTGAAGTCTTTGCAGAATGCTGCCTAAGAAAAAGTCCCCAAGCAGAGATAATCCTTTCATAGTTTGCATTATAACATTAGTTAAATGCAACATCTTTTTTTCTTTTCTTTTAAACAGATATGAAATTTCAATACTGTGTTTTTATTGCATATACTAAGTTTCAGACTGAATACATCCTGAAAATAAGGCTATTCACACTTTTAACATCAATCTTCTGAATATATTTATACTGCTTTTATATAGTATTCTGTAACCAAATACAAACATTGTAAAAAGTCAAGACAAAGACAGTAATAAAAAAGTGAGGGAGTTAAAATGGATTTTTTTTCTTTTGCCTTCTTTCTCAGCTCTATTTTAGAGACTTTGAGATCCATGTTTTCTAAGGTTTTCTAGTGCCAGAAAGGCTGAAGCAGATTATTCATGTTGCTACCATCACAGTAAGAGGGGTGGTGGCTTTAAAGCTACAGTTTTGTAAAAGTTATGTATTTCCAGCCCTATCCAGAGATTTTAATCTTATGCCACTTGACACGCCACACAGAGCACAGTTTTAAACCTCATCATGTTTTCTTACTATTTTAATAAAATATATTCTCTCGGTCTTTCTTAAATCATCTCTACATAAATCACTGTAAGTTTCTTTTTTTTTTTTCCCTCTGTTTTGTCCCTTAGCTTCTCCAGTTCAGAAATTCGCTCTCCATCACTAGGTAAAACTATTGCTTTTTTAAAGTCATGCAGAGCTGAGCTACTGGGTTAATGGTAGTAATTTTTCCAAAGGCTTTTCAGTCACTTTCAATAAAGTGCTAAATCCTTGATATATACTTGAGATTACATGAAGAAATTAAATTACTGTCTAAAGTGAAGTTCAGTTTGGTACATTTGCATCCCACTGTATCACATGTGTTTCCCAGCACTCAACCCTTTTGATCTCATTGCTTTTGACACAAGCACCAGACAAAGCATTACTAATAATCTCATCATTGTTCATTGCCCTATTCAGTCCTTTCTTTACACTTCCAAAAGTCACATAACTCATTTGACCCATCCCTGTAGATTTTGTATACTTCTTTTCTGCTACAGCTCACATTGTGACAGTCCCTTTAGAGTGACCGTGGCCTGTCTTATCTAGCGAGCTTTCCTACCTATAGCATCTACATTGTGTTTGCATCTATTACACATATTTATTATACATAATTATATACATACACCACCACCAAGAAGGACAGTCTGTTAGTCACTGCAGATAATTTTATGCAGATAATTTTGTGCTCAGCTACACAAAATTCCAAGTGCACCATCTGCTTTCTTTCCTAGCAATATCATCCCCTTACACCTGAGATGCCTGGTAATGTTCCAGATCTTGTAAGTTGTTTTCATTGGAAAACTACCTATTTATTTTCAAGAAACAAATACAGAGCCCTACTGCCCTAAATGCAAGAGAAATCAGCAACAGAAGGCAAGGTTTATTTGCCTGCAGCTCCAGGTGCTTTTTCAGCCATTACTCTTTTCACTTACTGGTTTCTCTTACAACTTTGCTGTGCTCTTTATTTTTTTCTCTCTCTCTCTCTAAATAGTAACTTTGAAAATGCTATATATAGTCAGATTACCTACTGGTCTTAAACACAGCCTTGCTTTTGAGTGTTAATTACTGTTTCTTCAATTGTCAACATGTGCAAAGGAGCTGGATTGCTCAATAGGTATAACTGAAAAGAGAAGCTAATGGCTATCATTGCAATCTAACAAGTATTCTGCCAGGCTCCAGGATAATATTTTCATCTCTTAGCAAAAACAGAGATACAGCAATAGGCCAAGAACTACTTGGGCAAACTCTCATAAGAACATCTCTCTTTTTTTTTTTTTTTTTTTGTCTGGGCATATCTATTTGATGTATGTCTTGATTTAAAGCATGTTAAAGGACAGTTATTCTGTGTTGCACTTGCTTTGTAAAATGCTTAGCTTTTTAGAATATCGTGTACTGCAGACCTCTAGAAGAATGTAAAATATACTTAAGGAAATGAGTGCAGTAGTTGCTTTTATCTACTAAACTTTGAACACTAAAAAAAGTGGTTTTTTTTCTGCTAAGTATCTGTTTTCTCTAGTCATAAATATTACATATCACTGCTTAACAATTAGACAACTATATTTCTTAGCCCATTTGCCCTCATTTTTCCTAAGGTCATTTTACTATGTCCAGAATTTGCCAATATCAGTATTTCAAAAAATCCATGGCTAACTAATTTGAAACCTGTCATGCGTTAGCTATCATGAGCAAGTATTCTTAGCAAAACTTTTGGTACATTTTTCATAGTAATAACCATAATAAGAATTATTTTTACCTTTTCAATTCATTTTCAAGTGCACAACAGTAATAGTCAATAAGCAGAAAAACATTAAAGAGGAGACTGTTGTTTAAATACCGTATCTTTCTATATCACAACCAGCTAATTCCTAAATTGAATAAAGTCTTCTAAGTATTCCAGTCGGGGAAGGCAGGGACAATAGAATCAAAATAAGGAAATCAAGGACTTGGAAGATGAAGGTATAAAGCAAGGCTTACACACCAAATGGTTAACTGAGATTGGACCTTTGGAGAAGCAGGAGAAGGAAAAAGATCAAGCACAACCACGGGGAAGTTTGCACACCCTCCCTCAGGAGCATAGGCTCCTTAAGAACGCAGTGAGACTGAATAATTTTCTAAAATCATGCGACTGGTCTAAAAGAAGCCCACATGTGTCTGCCTAGAAACAAATCCTGCCCCTTGGCTAGATCAATCCTGGCTGAATATTACAAACAGGACAAAAAACAGGATAAAGACATGGTGCAGAGTTACTCTGTGCAGGGCACAGGCAGCATATGAGAATATTCACACTGCATCGTCACCACCACGAAGTAATGCCAAGGAGAGCACGAAAGCCCATCCTAGAGGGAAGGGAGAAATGATTCAAAAAATCATATGCATCAGGCTCCAGGGGATGACTGTACTTAAGAGTATGAGGGAACCCTTTCAGTTTGTAGTTCTGCTATGCCCTGTGGCCTTTATCTGTTCTGATAGAATGAACTGGAAGTTGTTGAACTGTTGGATTTAAATGTTAAGGGTGCGTCCAAGGTTTGCATTTCTTACCTTGCAACACCCAGATTTACTGGGAAATTGAAGAACTTTGAAGAAGCGAAATTAAGCCGTTGGAGCCTACTATTAGCATTGACCAAAGATGCTTGCAGTGTGTGACCATGCTGAGGTGCTAGCACCCTCCCACTCAGACCAGCACGCTACCCATGGCTCCATGGATCCAGAAGAAAAGCTTATTTTCAATTTCTCCTTCAAAGCCTGGATGGAACTTGAGCTCTACCTTTTTTTTTTTTTTCCTCCTCCTTTCTAAACAAGTATCTGTGAAACTCACTGCTCAAATATCTTCCTTCACGTGTGAATTTAGGTGGATGATAAGGATCTGTTACTGCTGTTACTTCACCACTGAACTGGAATCAAGAATCCAGCCCTACTGATATATGTACCAAGCTGTGAAGAATTATCTGGGTTTTGAGTCTTCTTTCACAAAAGCCTAGAAAGTCGCATCTAAAATCCTATGATAAAAAATATTAAGGAACAAATAGACTTTAAAAGAAATTACCATTATTTACTTTAATGCCAAACTGTTGCCATTTACAATTAAGAACTGCCAATTAACAATTGAATGTAATGAATTGTTAATGGTAGTACAATAAGGTGGTTCTGGCATGGAATTTGTTTAAGCTTTCTGGACATTTGTAGCTCTAACTACATAACCACTATCTGCTACTCCTCAAAAAAAAAAGTGTGAAGAAATTTCTTTCTTTTATTCTAGCAATCTCTTTCTCCAGCAAAATATACTTATTTAAGCTTTGTTTGGCTGACACAGACTATATGTTTTGTTGACAGAGTAAAGGTCACCTGTTGTTTGTGTATTTCTGTGTTGAGCATTGCCAGGTATCCAAGCACTCTGGCATGTGGCTTTCTTCAGGTACACTTTGAATGAGTTCTCCTGTGAATCAGGAGGAGGCAGGCAACTTGATCCGCCTTATCTATCCTTATCTTTCCTTGTCAGACACTCTTTAACCACTGTTACCTCACAAAGATGTTTTCCACTGATAAGTAACTTGTGTTGTTATTTAGATAATTAATTATCAATGCACTGAGGACTGAATAGGTTAGAACAGTATTTATCAAAACTAACAGCATTCACGCAGGTAATCACCAAGAGGAAAATAATACCAGTCTTACTCTAGTTTTCTGCACAAATCTGTATCAACAAAAAATCAAATCTAGTTATAATTATTGACATTTGTTTAATACACATTAAGAGAAAGGTTTTATGTTAAAAGTAATTCTTACCTGATATTTTTAAAAACTTAGGTGAGATCTCATCTGTTTGCAGAAAATAGAGATTCAAAATCCTCTCTTGTGCTCCATTTACAGACTTCGGGAAACATCAGAGAGCTTTTCATCTAACCTATCTTATATATCTATTTTGCCATATGACAAATTGCATGACTGAAATGCAAGGTTCTTTCCTCTGATTATAAAGGAAGCCTTCGCTGACTTGTGTGTTTAGCCCATGTTTGTTTAGATGAGTCAGTCCTTCCCTCAAGAAAAATAACTTTAGCCTAGTTTTGAGTTTTGAACTATATTTGCAAGTTATAATTACTTTTTGTTAATGTGATAATAATACTAGCAGAAATTACAAAAATATGTACAAAAACATGTTTCCCAAGTATTGTTGTAGGATTTCTTATGTAACGCCACCTCTATAATTACAGAAAATGCTTACTTGATACAGCAAAACCTGCAACAATTCTCAAATATTATATTGGATATTACCTTTCAGTAGCTATTTAAACTATACTATGTGCATTAAAAAAAAAAAAAAAAGGAAAAAAGATTAAGGGTATTAATGCTGCATAGTCAAGCATTTAGAAGTTTAGAAATCACATGGTTAATACTACTGATCTCCTTTATTCCCAGGTTTCCATCCATAAAATTTCACTAATTCCAGTCCTCACCTAACAAGTATTTGTCAGAGACAACTAGTGCTTCTAAAGTAACTGCAGTAAACACTATGGATGCATAGTGTTTACTGGAGAAGTACCAGTAGGAAAATGTAAGTAATTCTGCATTAAGTACAAATTCTAAATTAGATTTAGATTTTGACCCTAATAAAAATACGAAGGAGTTTTGACCCTAATAAAAATGCTAAAGAGATGATCATGCATATAAGTGTTGTTTAATCTTTTCTTGCAAGTAAAACAAATGTGTAAATAAGTATTTATATTTCAGAGCGTCAGACTAAGGTTTCAACTTTACTCATGTAATTTCTAAACTTGTGAATGTTTGACAATTTTGAGTAATCACACTTCACAACTGCTTCAGTTTTGAATGATCAGATTGAAATAGTTTAGGAAAATGAAGATAGAAGCATACACAGAAGCATACAGATCATACAGGTTTAAGCATCTTTTATGACTTCAGCTGAAGACAATTACTCAATAATTCTGAGAATCAGACTCAAGAGAATTGTATTTAACATTAACTCTATACCTGAATTTGGATACCTATTTACAGAATGCCTGATTTGACTGTTTTTTCCTGGTATTTAGGAAGTACTCAACTGATGAAGAACTCATCAATTTTCTGCTGCCACTTTCTCCTTGTGTTTCCCGTATAATCTAATTTATGCTACAAATGTGCTAAGGAATTCTGTAAACAGTGGTACCATTTACAAACCATACTTACCCAAGCTATCTAGTCCACAATAGGAAACAGGGTCTAGTGGAAACAGGTCTCGTAGAAAGGGGGCCTAATGTGCTATCATGTTATTAAATAGTGTAAGATCGTATCCACACAGAGAACAAAGCAGTTACATATGTATTCTAAGCATCTAAAAACAGATACAACAGTAGCGAGCCTCACTTCCACATTTTAAGGCTTTACCCTTAGGATGCAAAGCTTCCCTTTGAGCTTTTGTCCCTTCTATTTGTAAATGTGTGCAAGTTACATAGCACTCTGCCTAATTTCCACTGCATACTTCCCTCTGCTATCTTATCTTCATTTTCAGTATGGTCAGCATTTTAATCCCTAGTAATCTGACCAGGCAGTTAAACAAAAGGAGAAAAAATATTTTTCCATTCCCTAGGAATTCATGGTTAAACGTGTTAACAGTTCAGAAGTTCATTGGATCTTCGCTTTAAACAGAAACACACTCATTACATTTTTTTTCCTTTTAAAAACTATCTCAGTATCAAATCTCAACTAAATTTTGTCTCTAGATAAGGTGCAAGGGGAAAACTACTATCACTGACGTATCACATTAACACACCTACACACAGGCCTCCTGACCTTGCTCTTGAGATACAGCAAAAACTATTTATGTAAAGAACTTGCACAAAGGACATTTAAAAGTCTCACAGACATTTTACTGCCTCTTTATTTTTTAAAATAATTTAAATGATTCTACCTAGTTCAATAAACAATCAAATTAATTTTAGCTTCATATGAAATCAGGTTTAAATCTTTTCACAAAATTGGTGTTAGTCTGCACATGGCCGTTACAACATTTCTGTAGGGTTGGCCTTTGCAATTGCTCCCTAAATTGTTCCCATCTGACCACAGAAGCATCCACAACTCTGCTCTTCATCCCAAAGTGAAATGCCTTTGGCTTCGGCCAAATGAACACACCTACACGAACACACATAGGAGGAACTGAGCCAAGTGTCCCTGCTGGAGCAGGGAGATTGGACTAGATGATCTCTAGAGGTCCCTTCCAAGCTCAACCATTCTGTGATTCTGTGAAACGATCTAGTTGTAGAAGACAGCCCTGTCAATTCTTATATGCTGTTACCTCTACATAACCAGTTATGGGAAAACTTTTTGAAGACTTCTGAAGTAGCGTACTTAAATGTGATTTTAAATACAGGAAGCAAGAGGTGGATGTGAGTATAGACAGGTATGTCATTTTTGCTCTAGCAAACACCACACTACAAAAGGCTGTCCAAGAAAGCACTTGGGAGGACCAATACTATTGTGAATGCAAGACAATAGAACAGATGAACAGCAATGAAGTTACAATGGATGCATAAAAAGTGAATATTCTGCTACTCACTGAATGAAGTTTTAATTTTCCCCTCCCCCTCTCTCCAGGGAGCATGTTTTACTGCATGAGGTTTTCAGCTGATTTTTGCTACAAAATGAAGTCTGACAAAACACAACAAAAGGATGAAAAAAATCAACTTTTACATACGTATGGATCAGAAGATATGCTCTAATATCACAACTCCTTTGTGAAACTTCATCTCCACAAGCATCTGATACCCACTTTCAGAGCACCTATTTCTTCCCTAAACCTTTTTCCTTATGTATTTGTCAGTTTTACATTAAGGAGCTGAACTTCCACTGTTTTACTTCAATCATCTTCGAAGTACACTTCAAGTACCTTCACAAAATGGAAAAGCCACCAACTTTAAAAAAGCTGTTGATTAGAATGATAAAGATACAATCACAGTTGAACAGATGTGAAACCCTCCCAAATAACTAGAAATGTATGAAAATAGGAAAATGAACATAACAGACTTCCAATGTTTTATCTCACCCTGCAAATTTAGCAAATTGAGTCTTGAAGATATAACCAATATCAAAGTAATCTTTCTCTAAACAAAATACCCTTGAACTCCATTTAACCTCTACTTACCAGCCAAATGAGAACAGCTATGTTATTCATATGGATCTCTGCAGAATTCATGGTTGAGGTAAACGATGTGCACTACAGAGCATCTTCGAATCCTGTGTGAAATTCTGTGTCTTTCAAAAGAGCATCTTTTGGATGCATCATCCTGCTTGGCCTTTTTAAAGGCAAGACACGTTTAAACAGAGCTTTTAGTTTTAGGCTTTTAATGCTACTTTTAATCCTACCTGTGCCTAGTGCAATGATCACTAAGCAGGAGCGCAGCCCAGTGACAAGCAAATCATCTTGAGTTCCCATCAAGAATCTCAGTCATCATTCTTTGACAACTCAAGCCTGCACAGACTTTCAAGTAAAGTTATTTTTGGGATAGAATCTACTTGGACATAGCCTCAGTCTTCCTAATGAAGCATTGTGCCAATATGTAGAATTTATAAAATTCTACTGCTATTTTATACAACTCATCCTCCAAGTTTTGCCAATGTGCATGCTCTTCTGTATTTGCGGCAAAGGCAGCGTCAAGAGCACAAAGTTAGTAACTATCTCTTGGGGAAACTAGAAGTAATCTCCATGAAGAAATACTGTATTTTTAACTATTTATTTTTGTCCACATTTATTTACGAGTAAAACAAACATTACAGCAAGGGGGATATAAGGGCCCAGACTAAAATAAAGAAAAAAGAAGAAAAAAAGGTCTGAATCCTGAATTTAGGCACGTTAAGATGGCTGACAAAGTATATAGAAGTGAAAGCTGTGAAAAGTGTTTCAGCAAACTTTGTAAGTGCATTTCAGTATTTATTTAGATGTTTAAGCTCTCGCACTAGATTTTACAAGCTGGTGAACACTGGCAAAATTATTTCTCCCACAGAACTATAACCACACATTCCCAAGACAGTATAAATATATGGTTGAACTAACATTAATACACATCACCATTTTATCAATTACATAATAAAACAAATTATCAAGTATCCAAATATTAAGTTACGCAGCTTGAAAGGCATACAAAATATTACAGAGGTCTGCCCAAGTCATAGCAGAAACTCAAGGAGGAAAAACAAAAGAAAAAAAAAAAATCACACTTTCAACAAAACAATAGTTGGTAAACAACTTTCAATAGGTACAGTAAAAGAAACTACAAGATTTTTCAGAAATTTTCTGATTAAGAATTTTTAGCTACAATAACAGAGCATTTCTACATTTTAAAAAAATATTTACTAAAGTAAAGGGCATATTCTATACTTCCTGCACAAGACAAAGGCAACATTTTACTAGAAATATTAAATAGCCCCTCCCAACCTTTTCAGGCCCTCTGTTAAGTTGCACATGAAGTGACAACATTAATTTTACTGTAAGGCTTTTTGTCTGGAGACATTAAAGACTTGTGTGCTTCTGTACAATGTAAAAAGATTTTCTACATGAGTAACCAGAGAGTAATGATTTGTAAAATGGAGAGGTTTTGATAACAGAAAGGTACAGACATCGCGGGGGGGGGGAAATGTCGCTCTAATTCACGGTATTTAAGGGGGAAAAAACCCAGTAACCAAAGACTCCAAATCCTGGTAATTCTAGTGCGATTGTGGGAGACAAAACATATAGTGAGCAGGCAAGACTATCTTAGAGGCCATATTCTTCAATATTGAAATGACTGTAGAAAAAAAATAGTAAGGTCCAGATAAGCTGGTAGTTCTTAAGTCATCAGAACTATGCTTGTTTATAAGGAGAAAAAAAATGCAGATGATATGCTGGGTATTTTGGCACCTAATCTCTCTACAGATTGATGTATTTTAGTACCCCAATTTTTAGTAGCTGAAACTAGATAGAAAGACTCAATGGCATGATTAAAGATATTTGAACCGGCAAGTTACAAACAAGGAGACAGTTCAGAAACAGGGTACAAGAAAAACATTTACTGGTTCTCCAAACAGATGGATATTTATCTTAACATACAAGTCGCGTTTCTACCAAGCTTTTAGCCTACTGAATACTCCTAAGGAAGCTTCCTTTACTACTTAAAAATCAGACCCATGTCTTTGGCATGCAGTCTGCTTAATTCTAGTTTCCATCCTTTAATCCCAAAGAAGCAACACAGGCTGTTGAGCTTTACTGTATGCAACAATTATTTCGGTGACCGTTGGAGTCTTTGAAGCGCAGACGCATCTTGGGGCGGTATTTCTCCAAGTACAGAAGTTGCTTGCTGTTAAAGGCTCCGCGCCGCTTCCTGAATGAAAGTAAAATATTTTAACCAGATTATTCATTTGCTTTCATAGTTGCTAATGAATAAATAGACACCATACGGATTTGTGGTTTTTTTATTGTTTTTTTTTGTTGTTGTTTTTAAATCAAGGCTGTAGCTAAAACTAGGGTAATTACGGTACACAAAACAAGAGTAATAATAATTAAGTTAAATGTAAAAGTTTTACATGACAGAGAAGGTAGTAGCTTCACAAACAGCTCCAGTTATGCAATCCCTTTAAATAATCATTAGTAGTATAGTATTAAGAAAGCTCATGGAACTGCAACTCTCAAAAATAATAAAATTTAACAGAAACTAATCTTTGGTTTTTCTTAAACAATGAGTCTGTGAAAAACAGGTATTTTTTGGCCAAGTTTGACACATGTAACAGGCTGGTGTACAGTGAAAAGTAGGAAGCCTGATACGTGCAACCAGAATTTACTTTAATTCACTAAAGGCTTGGCAATTACACACACAGAAAAAGTACCATTTATGCAAACTGCAACTTCTTTTACCTACAAGTTTTAAGCATTGAGGTTAAAGCTTTTAGTCTAATCCTACTTGCAAACATTTACCAGAAAAATCCAAGGAAAGACTTTCCAGGCACCAAAAAAAGTCAGGAGAAAATCTAACTAAAAAGCTTGATTTTTTTTAAGAACTTGCTCAAATAATTACTTACTGAGTTTTCACAGAAAAAGGGAGTACCTGTACCACATACCACATCCTAAAACACTGCCTGTATGTAGTATGCAAGACAAAAGTTGATAAACCAGATTTAGCACATCTCCTGTAAAAGGCTAACAAACAGGCATAGCATTCAGGACTCCTACTAGTGGCCAAGTAGATATATGAGTGTTTCATCTCGGGAGTAACTCAACGTTAGCTTCACACTTACTGCCTTATGAACTGCACTGCATCTTCATACTTCATTCCGCATTCTATCAGCGCAAGAGCAACTAGGACCGGAGCTCTGGTGAAAAAGAAAATACCTCCAGTTTAGCACTTGCCAGTGGTTTCTCAGAAACAAAACCAAAACAAACACAACTTTTCACAGCTCTCTTTTTCAGTCCTGTCTTCTTCCCCGGGGGGAGAGGCAGGGTTTTTTTCTATGCATTAAGACATTATACTACTGTTTTTATGGCTACTCCCTTTTCTTAAAAGAGATTTAATGAAACTAAAGCAGTGGTAAACTGACCACAGCTAATATTCAGCTGATTTTAGGTATGTCTGAGCACGAGAGAGAGAGAGAGAAAGAGAGAGAGAGAGGGAGAGAGAGAGAGAGAGAGAGAGAGAAAAACAAACAAACAAACAAACAACAAAAAAAATCACCTTTCCTCCTCCCACAAGGACCTGGGAGTCCTGGTGGACAACAAGTGGATCATAAGCAATGTGACCTTGTGGTGAGGGCGGTCACCAACCTACTGGGCTGGAAATGAAGAGCACTGAAAGCAAATCAAGGGTGATGATCCCTCGCCTCTATCAGCGCCAGCTGCGCCCAGGGCTCTAAGGCTCCCCAATACAAGAGAGACAAGAACCTACTGGTGCAAGCCCCGCAAAGGGCTATTAAGCTGCTAGAGGGACTAGAGTATCTGTTCTGGGGGAAAAGGGTAAGAGTTGGAACAGTTCAACCTGGAGAAGAGACAACTGAGGGGATCTTACTAATGTGTCTAAGTATCTGACGGGAGGGTGTAAAGAAAATGGGGCCACACTCTTTTCAGCGGTGTTAAGCAATAGGCGCAATGGGCACAACCTGAAACATAGGAAGGTCCATCTGAACATAAGGAAAACTGTTTTACGCTGAAGGGGAATGAGCACTGGAAAAACTTTCCAGAAGAGGTTGTAAAGACTACATTCTTGGAGATATTTACTCATGTTTTTCACTTCCCACAGAGAAGACCTTCATTACAAATAAGAAGCCTAAAGCAGAAATCAGAAGAGAGTGTGGGTTCAATAAAAACTGTGTCCTCAAAATCTGTCACAAGTTTTTAAAACAGGTACAGTTTCTGCACTAAAGAGGATTATTCTTCAGCTGACAGAACACAGATACTTAGCTTGAAACTGATCTAACTCAAATAGGGTATCATTTGTGACAAAACCAAAACAAATCCCCACTATATTCCACCAAAAGCTCGTATATCCAGTAACAAGTTTAATAAAATGGTTCTGTATATTCAGGGATGAAGACACAGCTAACGCGGAAAAAGCAAAAAAAAAAAAAAAGCTAGACTACTTTGTCCTTTTCAGCTACTTCAGTGCCAAGTTTGAGGAGAAAAAAAAAAAAAAAAAAACCTGTGTACCACTGCATTCTGCTGTTCAATACTGCTCTAAGCAACAGAAAGAAGAGGGCTTGTGCTGGTGACATCCACCATTACATTCAGCTCTCAGTTATGTGTGAAGCTATTAGCGACAGCAGTAGACCTCCATTTTATTTTATGTTGGAAGAAAACTATGACCATCACGACTACTCTTTGGGCAGTTTCTGGTATTCTAAAACCGAAACAGAAAAGTGCTATGTCCTTGCAGCTTCTGGAATGGCAGCAAGATAGCAACAGCACGCAGGGGTAGCTGTGCTAAGAGATTTAGTTGGGTAATCCACATAAATTTCAAGGCTCAGTGCTAGAACTGACAGACTGAAATAGAGCTTTAGGACTCTGGAAAATTTCTTCACATTCTCCAAATAGCCAGTGGGTGAAAGTTGTTCTTAATGTGCCAACATACCTCACTCGCTACAAAGGAGTTGGCAATGCTGCTGAAATAGGAAGGGAAAAGCAAAGGCGAGATTCCCACAAGAAAGAAGAAAAAATACACCTTAATGACAAAAAAAAAAAAAAAAAAAAGAATCAGACTGTCACCAATAAACTTTCATACTAAATCTTAACAAGTATGACCAAGGATGATGATTTGACAGACCATAAAGTTTCACCCACCTTCCAAGACCAGCAACACAGTGTACAGCAATACAACAACCAGGTTCTTCACGAAATTTGACTTTAAGAAGGTTTAGCCAATCATCAACAATCTGGTTGGATGGTGGAGCACCGTCATCAAAGGGCCAATCCTGGAATAAAAGATTTCTTTAGATATGTAAATGTCCTCAGTTAAAAAACACAAACACTACAAACAAACAATTTCTACTGTGTGCATAATGAAAAAAGTAGGAAGTACAGCAAAAGATACTCAAACTTAGGTTCTTCCAGAAGTCTACATTCAACGATATTTGTAATATATTACTTTTATCCACTTTTCATTGAATATAAGCTCTTGCTCAGTTTCTGGCAAAGAAGTGTAGGTCTGTACAGCTTTTACTTTTATCAGCTGCTAGAATGTACTTGTATGATTAAGAAAGTGAAGTTCAAGGTGATACCCAAGCAAATTTTTACTGTTTGTACACTGCTTACCAAAACTTGAATGCCTTCTTTTTCCACCGGAGCAGTGTCATAAGTGGCTTCACACACTCTTACCACTGTGGTAACGCCGTACTTCTTAAGTTCCTAAAAATGGAAAAGGATGGGTTGATAGTAAACTGACTACATGTAACATCCATCAAAAGATTTTATCAAAAGATTAGTTTCTCATCTGATTCCAAAAGCTTCAGTAGAGATGCTCAAACTTTTCATCATGTGAAGAATATACAGATGAAATATCTGTATACTACTGCATGTGCTAATACCAAGTAATACCTTTAAGCTCTTTTGCAAACATATCTGAAGATTATTATTATTAACTGTGGCAAAACAAAGCTATCAAAGTCTCAGAGTTAATGGGAAAACTCCATTTTGGACCAGACTTCAACAGATATATTTAAATACTGATGAATTAAGCACTCTATCTGCAGTAACTCCTTTTCTTTCCATCTTTTTACAACTGTCCTACAAAGCTATGTACTTCAATAAAAGCATTCTGAGTACAGTTTAGGTTTTCCCCTTCCCTCACTCTCCTTACAACCACAGACTGGTTGCTAACATTTCTTATTAATTAGGAGTATAGGGCAATCAAGGATTCCAGTTTCTGGGGCTTCATAAGCAGAAGGATAGCTTTCCATTTTGCTATTTAGTTTTATTTATGGAAAAAAACGTGGCAATCACTCTTTAATCTTCCTGATAAGAACAAGCCACCATTCACACTTAAACTCTTAAGGCAATGGCTGAGGCTGAGAGTATGAAACCAAGTGGAAGCTAGCTCACCATGCCTCTTGTACATCAGTCGACACTGAATGCATATATAATACAGAAGTATAATATTAGTATCTCCTAAAATCTAGTTTGTGAAAGACTACAATGCAAACTAAAATCTAGCACACACCAGTCTTTCGCAGGAAACTACTGACGCGCATACACGCATCTCCAGTTGTCTTTGTTACCTCAAAAACGTTAGATGCAAGGTTTAGATAAAAAAAATCAGATATAGAAATATATGCCAAGCACCATGGCTTCAGTCAGGAAATGCAATTTCAGCACATGCTGAAATACTTGAGTAGCTTTAGCAAAGCTAGCTCAAGAGGTAGAGTCAAATTTCAATCAAGCAGATGCTCTGACAATCTTTAACAGATCCTCATAACAGATTCTTCTAAGCTATATTAGAACCTTGTTCTCCTAATATCAGGAGGATATACACAGTGAATGAATGCTGAAATGCTATTTTTTATAGTTAAGATTGTGATCAACAATGCACACTGAATTATTCTTTTTTAATCACTACTCTGATAGTGGCAAGGGAACATTATAACACTTCAAATGAATCTACCACTAACATCTTACTGTTGGAACTGATGATCTTGAAAGTCTTTTCCAATCACTGTGATTCTATGATCTTAGTTATCTACAGAACTCCATCAGATTCTTCCTTTCAGTCCCAAAGTTCCTTATTGGTAACAACATTATTTCAGTACTTCACTTTGCAATATGTGTGTTGAGGAAGACCAAAGTCTACCTAAATATATTTGTTTATAGCTCTGTAAAGCATGGCATGACTCTTTGGGAAAAGGAGAAAGTCAATATTTGTAAGCAGAGGCACAGTAACTCTTCACATAGGTTCCAGAGTAACATTAACTAGAAAAGAATTAATTAATAATATACATTTTATTTTTCAGAACCATAGAGCATGTTAATAAGAATTCTGTTATGATCTTACCTCTATAAATTTGTTTAAGGTTGCATTGGTTGGATTGTGTGTGATTAGGAATCTCATGTTCTTGTAGGTGATTTCCACAGGAGCTGGGCGGTTCATTCGGGCCATATTAATTTATTTAAACATGCAACAAGATTATGAAAGGATTCAAAAAAAATAATATAGAAGTGATGTAGAGAAATTGAAGTCTACTTCACTATACTCCACTTGAAATTCTCAGTGCTCGGAAGTATGAAGTTGGGAGCGATGGGAAATGAAATGAACCTCCTAACAAGAAGCAGCAATTCTTCAATCCAGTAATACTGAGGCAAAAGAAAGGCAGTGCACTGAGGTTTACCCCATCCAGGTCTGAATTCTTTGTTAAATGCTCTGCCAATTTCAATTCAATACTTCTTATCCTGGTCAACCACTCTTAGGGGGGCTTCTTGGTGGAGTAGTAATGAATTTCTACAGTTCACTTGTCTGCATAGAGGTCGTGCTGTGCCTGGCAGTAGTCTCCACTGCCCTTCAGAAACTCCATAAATGTGTGACCAAGAACACCACAGAACTGCTGTAAAGAGAGAGGGGGAAAAAAAGACACAGTGAGCATAGGCAAGGTAAGGTCATTTTGAAGACTGAGCATTATAAAAACCAAAAGCACAAAGACTAAGCAGTATCACATGGTCTATTTTTTTTTTTTTTTAAATCTAAACATTAGGTTTTAAATGTGCTTAAATAATTTCATAGTAGGCAGATTTCTAACTAGCGCAGATTTCTAACTAGCACAGTTTTCACATGCAAAAAGAGTCAAAAATACCACTTGTCATTTCTGTGTTTTTATACCTTTGGTCTAACTTCTATCCTTTCTCACCATCAGTTTTTAACAGCACAGTACTAGTAATATTCTAATTGAAGATATTAAAAAAAATAAATACTAAATAGGTTATTCTTCCCCCGTGGATCTGTTATTATGCTATGCCTAAGTTTTCTGTATAAACTTATCTCAAGACAGGCAATAGAAAGTTAATGAACTTCTTTGAATCGTTTATTTATTTACGGATGCTGCCAAATAAACAATGCAATTTTTTTTCTTGTGTGTCCGACCTTAGGAAAACTAGGTTAATTGGACGCCTGGTCACAGTGACGCTAACATTATGTAGAGGCCTTGTCTATGTGGAAGACAACCAGAAAGCGGAAAGTAAAAGAAGAAAGAACAAGATAGAAACAAGTTTGTAAAAAAGGCATACGCAAGCTGAACCACATACTAACTCAATGTATTTTGTTATTCAACAGTAACATCACTAAGCCTGTAACTTTGTGGCAGAATGACTTACGCTGTAACACCACTAAGCCTGTAACTTTGTGGCAGTGACCTATACTGTCCAGTCAACTCCAAACACAGTAAGAATTCCATCAATTTCTATGCTCAAAGATATTGCACAAGCTACTTTGGGAACAGATCAACTGAAACATACAATCCTACAGAACTACTAGTACTTTTATTATTTATATATTTATGTGGGCATGGATACAGTAACAGATTTTTTTTAGTTTCCTATATACAGTTTCTGGCAAACAAACTGTATCAACATCGCAACTCAATATCCATTTCTTCCCCCGCCCCACCCCAAAAAACACAAACCAACTCCATGCAGGCACTCATCTGTGTAATCATGACAAAGATGTTGATGAAATAAGGAGGAGACATCTCAGTGCTCTACACAAAATTTTTCTTTCAGAGACCCATGAAAGAACTGTGCAGAATAGCTTCCCACAACCCCAAGAAAGGAAATTCAAAAGAGGAGATTCTAAAGAATACCATAAAATATTCCTGAGAGCAGCCAACGTCTTTCCAAAGGGCAGGAAGAACCAAAGCTACATATGAATCAGTCACGACTGCTAATTTCTGTTTAGGATTTACAGTCAAAACAAGACCTCGCTGCAGACACTAGACTGTACCCCCTTCCCAGCAACAACCACTAGTGTCAAGCAAGATGCACAAGATGCCAACAGCCCGTTTAGTTTTCTGGGAGATATCTTAGCAGATCAGATATCTTGAAAGAACTTTTGCAGTCCTTTACATGGGGCTCCTTCTAGACACATGAGGAAGCCCAGTTTGGAAGTGAGAGATACGAACAATAGGTAGCATGAAAGGTGTAAAATCAGCAAAGCTGGGGTCTGGAAGAGTGACTAGCAGAAGTCATCGATGGCATCCACTTTTTTTTCACTTTCAAAGCTACAACAGTTTGGTGTAAAGTACAACACAGGTATTCCGAATGTGAACTTTATTAAGCAAATTTTTAAAGAATTGCAGCAAAATTTTGGTTTAGACAGTCTTGCTCCATTCATAAGGTCAGAGAAGAAGAAAATCCAGTAGCGGTGAAGAAAAAAAAAAAAGAAAAGGCAACAAGAAAAAAGAGTTTGTGCTGCAGCAAATGGACACAGCTGTATTGCCAATGTTATAAAAGATCTTTATAAAAAGCAGACCAAACATCAGACATCATCACTTTCAGATCACTTCTAGCTACAAGTTTTAAGGATGCACTTTTATTTAGGCTTGGATTATATCGCCACCCACCACTACTAGCATGAAGAGCAAGGCAGCAGAAGAGCAGCAGGTAAAGTTAATAGTACACCTTAATATGCATTTAACTGCCACTATAGAGATATTATGACTGCAACATTGTTTTTGTCAAAAATGGAGGATTGCGTTTGTTTATTTGGAAGTAATTGACAGCTTTTGAGATTATCTGGAGATCTCAGTGTCCCTCATTAAGTTATGAACATGAGGAGGAAGAACAATCCTCAGAAGAGTCACCAAAGGAAAGGAGAGTAACAGAAGCCAGTAGATTCTGAGAATCATCATATGACACACCAACCACATCACAGCAAAGGGCAGAAACAGATAAGATTAAAATAAAGCAAAAATCTAGAATCAAACCTAAAGAGTCTGCCTAAAACAGACAGCATGAACAGGAACAAAACAGGGATTGTTTAGGAGTTACTTTCAATTTGTAGCAGAACAGGAAAAAGGTATAGGACACCTTAGGTTGGTACAGTCCTTGTGCAGCTTTTCTCATATACCAAAATACCTCAGGTTTACCTCCTAACACTCTGAGGGGAATCATAGCTGGCTTTTCTCTTCAGCAGGGTGATAAAGGAGAGACTGTCAGAGACAGAAATAAAAAATGCTGAAATTGAGCTCAAGAAAGATTATGAGATTGAACTAGGTCATTAGGGTAAAGAAAAGGCTTTTGACTCTGCAGGATGAATAACTTTAAGGGGAAAAGACTGCAGAATAATTGGGAATGGTCAACATGAACCCATACTGGGTTTGGTCAGAAGGCACATTCATCCAGGCTTGTATGCAGAGTACCCTCTCTTCCCTTAGCATGCAACTATTAGTACCCAATAAAACACTGGAGAAATCCATCATTGGGTAAGGGAAGCACAGAAGAGCATTAGCTAAGTACTTAAGTCCTACCTTTAAAGAATGATACTAATCCCAAATTATTCTCAAATTATTCTTCAAAATTGATGCAAGTACATTATATAATGTCAGGTTTGAGTTTTATGTGAAATTAACCTCTATAAACGAATCCATTTCTTTAAAACTAGCTTAGCAGCTAGCAATCAGACCCATCATACCTTACTAATTCACACAACTGTAGATCTATCAAGCTTGCCTTTCAGTCTGTTTGCCTTGGCAACAGCTGCTGCCACACTATAAAGGAGCAAAGCTCACATTTTCCTTTGATGAGAATGCCTCTCTTCTCATCATTGTTAGCCATAAAGAATATGTAAACCAATTCCTGAGCACAGTAACAAGCTGTACTGTCCTAGAACTGTTTTGCCAACCTAGTTTAGTTCTGGAAAAGTTAAATTTGAAGCCAAGAGTTTTCACAACTCTCCTGTGCTAACTGTGAAGCTTTTTTAGGTCTCCTGTCAGGAGACAATTATTTGACATTCTAAAGCCCCTTCTGTGCTCTCTCCCACCCTCCTACTGCCCCTCCCCAATAAAAGAAGTTCAAGAGATGTTGTTTCAGGATTCTTTTTCCAGGAATCAAATGAGATTTGATTACATAAGCATGCTATTCGGGTTATAATATTACACCATAGTACAAGGTTTCATCATTCTTCAGCAGAAAGATCTTAAAAAGAACAGCCATAGAAATACTGTAATAGTAATTAATACCAGCTTGCGCTAAGGGAGAAATGACTTTCAAGAGGCTTGAAAATGCAATTCTGAGAATACTGAATTGCTTCAGATAGCTCACCTACCCAAAACTTAACTATAAAAAAGTCAAGACTTGATAAGCACACAAAAGCTAAGTCCACTTAAGTGGATTGTAATAACCAATGACATCCATACTATTGTATATAAAAATTTTGGAGTATGTAAGTATATATGTATATATATACACTATATATAAGTAATGGAGTATCTCACACACACACACACACGAAGCGCTGAATCACCAACATCAGCAAACCAAAAGGTTCTCTTCCATTTCAAAGAGAGATTTCATTGAAGAAAGCTAAGATTGAAGAGGCTGGAGCACACAAAGAGCAACTTCTATTAGTAAAAGAAAATCCAAAGAAAAAAGTCATCCAACATTTCAACTGCCAGATCCATCGAATTCAACTTGAGAGACAAAATTAAAATTGATATGCTAAGAAAATAAGAAAATCTATTAAAAAGGAGTGTCCAATATGGGACAAATATATGGTAATTATGAGACTGCTGTATTTACCATCATGCACACTAGGAAATTTAGAAAGTATTTAATTCAAGCAAGAGGAAGGCATTTTAAAACTTTTTTTTTCCCCTAGCTCTCCTCTCTCCTCCTCCCTCCTTTTTTTTTTTTATATTCATGCCCTTCTCTGAGACAAGAATCCCAAGTATTTCTCTTCACTGACAAGCAGATTCAAACATACATTATTTCTGTGCTTGAAAGTGACTTCTGTAAGTGGTCTTTGCCAGACATAAGAGATGCATTAGATTGTTGCCAGTATGTGTAAAGCACAGTAGTAAAACGTTATTGCATGCTGCTGCTGTTTTATTCCTAACTTGGTAGCATCTTAAAAAACATGCAAGGGAATGTCTTTGGTTACATGACATTTCACTCCACCTTTAGAAAAGCAATAGGTGGCCCAGTTGCTCAATCCATCTGTTCACAGACTCAAAATATTTACATCCAGAATCAAATACATGCACACAGTTACTGAAACTGCAGAAGCAGAAAGTAGAAAACTGCACTCATTTGTGGGCACTGCCAATTGTAATGAAGTTTAGAAGTCTTTGTTCTAACGTGATTTATTTCTCTCACTACCCAAGTGACTTTCACTATGAAGGACCTAATAGCAACTGATAAAAAACGGGCAGAGGGGAGTAAAGGACACAAACTGCTGAGCCTTCCCCCATTACTGCAGAGCCCTACTGCATAGAGAAACATGTTCACTACGTATTGCTGAAAAGATTAATACCTATCCAAATAAAAGGTACGAGAATGATGACAGTGATAAAGCTTTCTATGTTTTAGGTTAAAGTGACCCATGACCTAGAACAAACACATACAAACACCATATGCCACACACAAGAGATTCCAAGCTCTACAATACATTTGTTGCAAAGTAGTCTGTGAAGAAAGGATGTTCTTGTAGCTAAAGTGGGCAGTTCAGGGGAGGAAGGGGAACACATTATCACAAAACTTCCTGTGTAACAAGCAAACGCAATTTCCACAGATGATGAAACTAGGGTCCTATGACCACTCTCTTGTTATCATCCCTTGCACCATGAAAATACATGTGCACACAGGCAAACAAAATGCTTATAGATGTTGAGGAACTAATAAGAAGTAAGAGTAAGAATAAAAAAAATTAAGAGATAAGAGATGAGAAACTATTCTCCCTCTGCCTCACCAAAGGCACCCCCTTTCAAAGTTTTTGAAACCAAGAGCACTCAAAATGACTTAATGACTTAATGTTGCTGTTTGAAAAAAATATATATAATTCCTGTATATTTTAGGCAAAACAAAAAAATGATATATATGTTAAGACTGTCATAGTTTATAGCTCTAATATAAGATACTGACTGCTAAACAATACATTGTGTTTGTTAAGAAAAATGCACGGGCATTTGGATTTACTTTTAACCTTTATTTGAAATTGAGTTTTAACACGTATATTTTAAATATAAACTGACAGTCTATCACTAGTTTAAAAGTCAGCAATAAGCGAACTCTCAGTTCAAGGCACTTTCCAGGGTAAGTGGTCACTTCCAGACAGCCTACACTTTGGGAAAGATCCAGTATTTGTACGTGGCATATATTCAGTCAAAACACGAACATTTCTACAATATAATGGGGAGAATTTAGCCTTACTAGATGAGATCTATTTATTTACTGCTTTACCGACAAATTCAGCTTCATTAAGACAACAATCTTCTCTCTAGGTCTTTGCTACATCAGCTACTCAATTTTCTTTTTCACTCTCACATTTCCTCCCATCTGCATGTGACTTCTATAGCCTCCTTGACAGTTTTTTTTTTTTTTCCCCCTTCCAGAAGAAATCAGTTCTTGCTCCTTTAAGACTTCATTTCAAAACTCGTTTCTGCCCCATCAGCGGGACAAGGAGGGCTGACACTTACGTGTCACCTCCAGGTTTTCGGCTTTAACAGCCTAATGCGATTAAGAGCAGACCGGGTTCGCTTGGTACTTCTGAGTCACCGCTCCGGGCACGGTGCGGATGCAGGAAGACATGTTGGAGAGTTGTCTCCAGGAGGAGACACTAGAATCGCACACTGCCCATGCCACAGAGCCCCCTTAGCTCGGGGTATCTGCAATATATTTAGCAGGCTACCTGACAGCTACCGAGGCCTGCGTGGGCTTTCAACCCTAGCTGCTCCATTTTGCTAACTTTTTGTCTTCCTTCTTCCACCAATAAGCATCGTATTTCCTGTGTAACTTAAGCTACACGCTCCATGATGTATTTGAGAATCTAACCGAGGCAGAGGGGAAAAATAGAAAAAAAATCAATAAAACAAAACAAATAAAGAAAAAAAACATATGAAGAAGAGCAAAAGAAAGAGAAAAAAAAAAGAAGACGCATGCTGAAGTACAGCCCTTTCTCCAAAGGGAGCGCTGATCCTGCAAGGACAGAGGACATGGCCTTTAAAGCAGTTTCAGCGAGCTCCGGCTGCACTCCTCAGTTTCTAAGGAGCAAAGGCAGGCCCTTATATATAAAGTACATATACATAGATACGCCATCCACTTCAGCGTGTGTTTAAGCGACTCCCCCGAGGCTTCCCTTCCCCGGGAAGGCTGCTCTGAAGCCCGCCCACCCAGCAGGGCCTCGTCCTCCCTCTCCCCACGGGCTCGGGCCGCCGCCGCCGGTGCCCCAGCCCAGGGGGCCCCGCTCGGCAGGGAGGCGGCGGCGCCGCACGGCCTGCGCCGCGGTGAGTCACGCGCCGCCGGCCCCCGCTGCCACCTGCGCGGCGGGCGCCCACGCAGGGCGAGGAGCCGAAGCTCGCCCGGCCCCCCCGCCACATGGCGCGGCGCGGCGCCACGTTAGCGCTGCGGCCCTGGCCTCGCCGATCACGGGTTCGAATCACGCCTCAATCGGGCCCCTCCTGACACGGAGCCATCTTGTCCCTCGGAGCCGCCGCCCGCCTCGGTCGCCTCCTTCCCCCCAGCCCGGCAGGGACCTCCCGGACCCGCCGCCCTCGCCCAGGCGACCGTTTGTGGCCCCCGTGGACACGAGGGAAAGGAGAGGGTAGAGAACAGGCCCTGCGGGCGGCGCCGGCCGCGCTCACAAAGCCGCTTTGTGCGCGGCCCGGGGAGCGCGGCAGAGGTGACCGCGGGGCAGCTCGGCCCGCAGCGCGGAGCCGCCCGGGAACAAAGAGGCAACATGGAGGAGGCGCGGAGCGGGGGAGCGCGAGGCCGGGCGGCACTCACAGGAATATGGTTACTCATTGAAGACTGTAGCCTGATCATACAGCCGGGCTGCGGGCGCCACCGCCGGGGGCAGGAGGAGCGCAGGCGGGAGGACGCGGAGGCGCGGGGGCTGCCGGAGCGGGTGCGGCGGCGCGGCGGCGCTGGCGCATACAGCGGCGGCGCTGGCGCGGAGCGGTGCGGTGCGGAGCGAGGCAGGCGCGCACGGGGCTGCACAAGGAGGGAGCCGCGGCGCCGCCCTCTGCACAAGCGCCGCGCCCGCCCTCCGC
>JAUBNY010000224.1:240942-267837 GCA_032275445.1 Crypturellus soui | reverse complement strand
GCCAGCGCGCGGGGCTCCCCCCGGCGCGGCCCCTTCTAGACCCTTCCAGCGCTGCCCTCTGCCCGGGTAACGCGGTCGGCAGCTGCGCGGCCCGCGGGTGCCGCCGTCACGCGCGCGAGGCGAGGGGGGCGCGTGACCGCGCGCGCGCCTCGGCGCCCGGAGCGAGGCGCAAGCGCCGGCCTGTGGTAACGGCCGAGCGCCTTTTGCGGCTGTAACGCCCCTAGGAAGCACCCAGCCCACCCCGCTGGCCCCGCGCTGATCATTCTGTGCTCCTAAATAGAGGCAGAGCCTCTATTTCTGTTTTAACAGGTGGGAAAACTGCCCCATAGGCCACAAGTAGCAGGGGAAACCGAGCAAGGACCCTCTCAGCCCCTGCCTTCACTCCTAGAAGCAGTGTCCCAAGAAGCAGGCATTGCTGAAGCGCAGGCATGCAGATGGAGCCTGGCTGGGAAACCCTTCTGGCACAGCGCACCGGTCGTGGGGGACTGGGAGTGCTTCCCAGCTGAACACCATAACCTGGGAAACGGTCCTGTGGGTCAGCCCACTCTCCATAAAACACCGCGCTGCTTCTGGCCTCACTTAACTCGGATGGTGTTCCAGCTTATTTAACTAGTTGGGCCTTGTTCTGTGTCCTGTTGTTGCAGTACAGATTATGAATCTCTGTGCGCAGGCAGCTTTTGATGTAAGAAAACACCTCAACTGTAAATCTCCAGCAGTCTGCGTTGGCTTGCGGGAGGGCACGGTAGTTCGTATTTTGCCCTAGCACTTGGCTCAGAGGAAGTGTTCTTGATAGCTGGTATGTGAGACATATGTCATTCAGAATATGTCTGTATTTGCTCCTGCGGGCAAATTTCCACTCCACCTGCCTTCAGACTGCTTGGGCAAAGGCCCATTTCTGTGCAGGAGCCGTGTTTCTACGTAGCTGATATGCTCTGTGTCTCTGAGCTCTAAACACCTTTGTTTACACTTGCATTTTACAGGCTCAGGGCACCCACCTGGTGAACTTGTAGCTATTGGCACTTACCTATGTATAACTTGCTAAAAATGTGCTCAGAGTCCTGTAAAATAGTATGATCCTAAAGTTAATGGGTTCTTGAGATATTAGTGGGTACACTGCTAGGAAGATTTTTAGGGAGAAAGTGGACACAATTCATCTCCTTAATAAAGCCTGAGGAATTTACTTTGGGTAGAGTTCAGAAACAGATTAAACTGGGTCTTTTTTTCTCATGTAGTTTTTTTTTTCTTTTCTTTTACAATGCAAGCTTTTGTTTACTGTTTCATTGCATACAGAGTGACCAGGAAACCAGGATTTTAGGATCAAATTACTTTCATCTGGAACACCTTTTCAAACTACTGTAGCACAGTAGTTTGCACTGGAATTAAGACTCACAGTTTCTTCGAAGTTTGTATTCCTTGAAAAGGGTTTAGCTGAGAAAGCTTTTTTTTGGTTGAAGAACATGATTTTTGAGGAAATAAATCAACCCTGTCATTTCAGGGATTGTTTTTACTATGATAGCCCTTGCTTGGACCCTCTATCTGAACCTTTCCTAAACCCTCGAGTTGTGGTTGCTTATGCCATAGTAATCACTACTTAAGAAGCAGTTACAAGAGTGTGTCTTACACTCTGAGATGAGATTTGTGGAGTTTCAGAGAACGGAAACCGCGAAGTATTATACTATTGTACATAACAACAAGAGATACATGTAGTATAAGAGAAGGGAGACAACAGAGTTAACATACCATGCTCTGTAATGTAGGAGCAGAGTCCATGATATAGGAGCTATAGTCAAATGAATAGCTATGACAAGGAGAGTAGTGAACTGGAGAAACAAGTGGCCTGGGGAGTCAGAAAAGAACCCATAAAAAGAGATTACCCATAAAGAGCTTGAAAGAAGAGGGCAAGAGTTTCCTGGAAAAACAAAATCTGAAGCATTGTGGAGAATTCTGAAGAGACTGATATGATCAGGATGAGAGGCAAAGAAAGTGATCAGCGGTTACAGGAGATTAATATAACTTTTAATGTAAGAGGTCGTAAGAAGACAAAGTTTCAATATATTTTTGAAGCACTCCAAGTAAAGAATAAAACTTGGACATAGCCAGAGCGCCCAGTACTTCCAAATGATGATCTAACTGATTTTGTGCGATCAATACTTTCTGAAAGTTTTAGTAGAAAGTTGTGTATTAAGCTAGACAATTTAAACAAGGCTGAAGTTCCAAAAATAATAATGATAAATGATTTTGAATACTTTATGCCATGATTACTTTCTTTTGCTTTATAACTTGCCGCCTCATAGTCTTGACAATTTGATGTTGACTAATTCTCTTAAGTCCAGTAGTGGTAAGCATTCCAAATTCAGTTTATATATATATATATATATATAGTTAGATTTTTTTTGTCAAGGCTCTTGGTCTGTAGTTAATCTCTGCGTGCCAGGAAGACATTTTCTACTTCTGATCAGTCTTGTCAATGTGTGATCATACAATGCCTGTGTATTACTTTGGAGTGGTTTGCATTACTTTACTAGTACATGTGTTCTGGTTTGAGAATGCTGCTGCTAGGGAATTTGTGAAAATTCAAGTTTAAAATATTCAAAATACATATCTTTATATATCAGATCCCTTAGTCTTTTTAGATAGAAAACAGTTGTCCTTGCCATTGAGTAAAGGAAAATATTATCATATTATAGGGAAGAAAAATCAGGAGCAGTTGAAACTGCTTCTCTTTTCTTTGCCTCAGTATTAGTATTAATTTAAAGTTTACCTGAATTTTTCCCTGAACTAATCCTAGGTAAAATTATGTAGAGTCATTAATGTTATGCACATTACTTGGTTATCTACATGGAATTAATTTATATGTTTAAAGATGTAGTTAGATCATTGACTTGCTGATACTAACTGTAACTCTTTCTCGTGATTTTCCTGCAGATTATATCTGTGTTAATTTTTTAAATGTTTAAAAAAATCAAGTTGACTACGAACTGGTTAGACTGGCATCTAATAGAAAACTCTTCTGTGACTAAGCCTATTAAAACAACAACAAAGAATTAAAGGATAAGAATATAATTATGCCTAATCAATATAGTTCTAAGGAAAATAGTTATTGTCAAACAAAGGTGACTTAATGCTTTGATAAGATTACAAGATTGGTATAAAAGTAACTACATAGCTGTAATAGTTTATAAGTATTTTATTTGGTGCTAAGTGACATTCTCCTTAAGAAAAAAATAGCTGTGTGCTATTAAAATATCTCTAGAGCATGTTTTCAGAGGGCCTAAAACTTTGTTACTGGAAAATCTCAGAGTAATGTTGGTGGAAGATCCTTGCTGGATGATACTGTTCTGCAGGAATCAACATTCAGTCTTCTTCCTTTTCTCAAAGGAGTGTAATCAGAGGTGCTTGAAAATAAAATTTAACTGACTGATGCAAAGATTGATGGAATAGCAAGTGACAGTGATACCACAGTAATTATACAGAGATATCTAGTTTGCTTAATAACTTGCATTTACTCAAAAATTTGTTCAGGTGCAGCCACATGCAAAGTCATACTGGTAGAACCAAGAAACACAAGCTGGATGTGTATATATATATATACATATATATATATATATTTTAAGAATACCCCTGTTATAGTGGAATGCAAAACCTAGGCCATAAATGACAGTTAAAAATTATCATAGGAAAAGGAGATCTAGAAATTTTCTTACATATAACATGAACATATACTTCAAATATGTGCCTTCTTTGCTGAATAAACATTTTGCTTTTATACAGGACATCAACTGTCAGTGTACTAGAAAAGATATACCTATATTTATCTCTGAAAATATGAATTTAACAGGGAAAATAAAATACTTGGGAACCAAAATACGTGGAATCCTTTGATTCAAAGTCCACAAACATAGAGAGATTAACTCATATCCCTTTAAATGGAGCCAAACAGGAATATTTTTCAAAATCAGGTTAGAAGCCTTAAGCTAATACAAAGGAAAGATGAGTGAAGTTTTATATACTTCCTAAGAAAATCACAGCAACTTCTTGTTAAAAGCCTTTCCATTCAATTTTGAACAAGAAAGCAACTTGGGATTCCCATCATCAGTGATCTGGTGCTGAGGTTTTGTAGTATCCTTTATCTGTTTTTCCTGCTGTATGCATAAACTGGTTCAGCAACTCATCAGTTTCATAGATGTGTCCTATATAAAAATACTTTAATTTGTTCTTGCAGGGTAGAGTGCATCAGACCATCATTAAAACATCTCTTTTTTTTTGCAATATGAGTATTGAAACAGTTTTGTAGGCCTTCTGCTCTTTGCTTTCAGTCTGCCAGATGAACTCTCCACCAGTCTTTCCGGATGCTATGTGGGTAATTAAGCTGTCTTTTCCCGGGGCTTGCACAGTCAGAATATTGCTTTATGAGTCATGTCAAGACTGCAGGCTAAAATAATACATACCGAGGTAATAGTAGGACCCATGCCCCATTGAGAGTGTGAGAAATGAATAAATCATAGTTTGCTGTGCAAACCAAGCTCCTGTGTGCAGAGAAGGCCTCCTTTGTTCACCTAATGCTACACCCCTTTAAAAATGTTCACTTTAGTAGTTCTGAACCTTCAATCGTGCCCCAAACGAAGGAGCAGTGCAGCCAGAGTTGCTGTGTTCGTACGTGTTTTCCGCAAAGCAAACTCAGAGCATATGCAGCTTAGCAGTGATACCGTTTTTCTTGAAGCTAGCTATTTAGTGTATTCAATCTTATTTTAATCACTCAAGAGTTAGCCTCTCGACACCAAGAGCAGTAGGATGCGTTTGTGCATCTGATGATATACAAAATTCTGGGGTTATTCAATATTTGCATTTAAATATTCTCGCTATAAAACTACACAATTCCTGCCTGACGCATTAATGCATGCTTGTGGATAGAGTAGTAATTTCAGCATTTTTTTGTCCATTTTTTCATTCTAGTCATCTATTTCTCAGCATCTTCCTACATCCTGATTTTGCCCAGAAGGCTTCAAGCATCACGTGGATGCCTTCTTCATCACATAAACACTTAGAGTTGGGAGCAGCACGTTTAATATATCTGCTATGCAAATGCAGACTAGTAGGAGCTGTGAGGCCAGAAGAACCCCAGGAGCTAAACTAACTTCTCTTCTCAGAGCTATAAAGGAAAAAGTAATGTCTGCTTTTTTTCCCAGTGACACCCCATTTTGAACGGCACGAGGTAAAGTGGGAGTAGCATCTCCCTAATCACTGGAGGAAGCAAATGCACCAGTGCGTGTGCAGGATGTGCCTGCTGTGTGGAGCTGTAAGTAGTCAGAGGTAGTCTGTGTGCTTTGAGGCTTCCTGAGATGCTGTGAAAATACTTTGCCTTGTGGACATGCTCACCCTTGATACTCATATAAAGTGAAACTGCTAATGTCCTTGAAGCTGACCTTTTACAAGGGAAGGAAGAGGAAGGGAAAGATAGGGAGCTAAGAGCCAAGTCTAGCTAAATAGGTCACAATAAGCAATTCAGAAAATCTAACAATAAATGACAGAAGTGAAGTAGTTCCCTGAGACTCCAGTAGAGCCAGTATTGCATACAGAGTCTTTCACAGACACTTTCAGAAGATTTCAGTACACCAAAAGAAATCTTTGATGAAGTCCTCTTGCATATGTTGAAAAGGAAAATTCTTGTGATACAGACAAGATGAATCTAAAGCTCTGATTAAACACAAAGGAATAAAATTAATTCTACACTACTTTGGAATAGGCAATGTTGGCAACTGAGAAGTGGGATTTTGTATTTTCATTACACAAAATATTTTTAAATAAATGATCTTCTAAAATACAGTATTCTTAAAACTTGTCTTTTTATTATGTTTCCAGTTTTTAATAAACTCTTTCTATAGAAAGCATAAAATTCCAAAACCTCTATCCAAATATCTAAGATGCAGGGTATATTTTAAGGTTTAGTTTTGTTCAGTGATTTGTAAGTAAGCAAGAAACAGTTTGGAAATATTCTCAAAAACTTAAGCAACATGAAATCAGAACTTCATCTAGTGTTTTTTTTCTTGAGAATGAATACTATAAACTTTGGAGAAAAAAGTTCTCCAAAGGGGATACATCATGCTGCTCGCTCGGTGCAAATAAAAGCCTGAAAATCTCTGCTGTTCCGAGCCACACATTTTCCTGAGCTTCTCAACCTCTTTCTCTAGACCTAAAACAGAAGTTTTCAAATGCGCTGTTGGTGTAGGGAAGAAAATCCATCTCTGATCTAAATGGAGTTCACTAAATGGTAACGTAAAAATCAGTAAATTTTTGGTTGATGGTACTGGTGCTTATACAACTGTCCATAAATACTTCTACATTGCTTGTATTTCTTGAATATTTTGCCATGCTGTTTTCCATTTTGATACACTTTTGTTATTCATATTTAGGAAAACAGAAACAAAAAGGTCCTTTTCTAGTCTTATTTCATAAAACAACCTGAAGCCTTTATTCAGGTTTTACTGTGCTTTATTCAGACACATTCTCACAACAAAATTAATTTTGGAGACATAAATGGAACTTCAACACTGAGTAGGAGCTGAGGAAAAAATAATTTAGACCTTTGGAAAATTGCCTTTATTTTAAAAGATTTTTCAAAAGTATCCCAATTACCTAAGAGCATTAATTACATTTCCCAAGACAATAGTTACATGAAGATGCCTGATTTTAGATAATCCACTATAAGAAAATTCATGGTCCTTAATTAGATATTAAGGTTTGATCAAAGCCTGAGGAAAATTAGCAGAATAAGAACAAAATCAATAGGACTCAACACAGCTGGGAAAGAGATTCATCAGACAAAATAAAATGTAGACAGAAATAAAAACCTGTCAGCCAACTCTTGGGATCGACTATCTTGAGTCAGACTATAATCAAAGCAAAGGAAGAGACTTAAAGAAAATAGATAGATATTGAGGTAAGAGTGTAGAGACACTGAAGTAATATTTTAAAGAATATATAAAAATATAGCTTTTATGAAGAGTTACTGGAAAACAGTAATGAGGTTAAGAAAAAGAAGAGAGTCTGCAGGTGAAGGAAAATATTAGTAAAGTAAATGGTTACCCGATAAATCCATTCGAGCCTGTGCAGAGGACCATAAGGATACTGATGCTTGAAGCAGATTGTTTCTGTTTCTGTCCTTGTCCATCAGCATCAAGAACACAGAGAGAGAGAGAGGTAGAGATGGGAATTTTAACTTCCCGTCTAATTTTTTCTAGTTCCCACATTGCCTCACTCAAATCCATTAATCCTCCAGAAACTGAAGAACCAGGCCTTATTGCTATTACATGTGTGTAACATCAGAATCGCCTGTGTCCCATTCCCATTTTTAGGTACAAACTCTTCATATTCAAGGATTTCCACATAGCTGTGGTTTACAATCTCTCCTTATTCTCCGTTCTTTCTCTTCTGGCATTGTTGGGACTCATCTATAGCAATAGCGGTGGTTTCTCAGTCCTGTTTCCACAAGACTACACAATTATTTGATCCTTCTGCCTGTGATGGGATCCTTCATTTTGTGCACCGGATTACCTCAGTCACCTTTAGAGCTCTGGATGGCAGCTTTCGGCCTCAGAAGCAGAGATGAAAATTTACTCTGTCACTCCCTCTGCAGAATGCTCAGGAAGTTATTTTATGTTTAGTCTTAAGCATCAGTTGTTTTTCACTTCCTGGAGTTCTGTTTTTTTCCTCCTATTATGTCTTTAGTGAGTTCCTCTGACCTGAGCTGTCAACCCTTCCCTACATACATGAATATACGTGTGCTTTCCAGATGTTCTCTCTTTTGCTGTGTTGCTGAAAAGGTGTAAAATGCTGTCCCTAGAAAAATTGTCATTCCTTTAAGATATTGAATTACAGGAAATTTCGTTAATCTGTCATCTTTCTGGTGTTCCATTATATCAGCTATAATGTAAAAGACAACCGAGTGTCATGCAGCTCTTATGAGAGAAGAGCTGATATGTGAACTCTATTCGCACTAATTCAGACGTTTTGCTCAAGCACTCAGAATCATTTCCTCTGAAGCAGAAAATCCAACACGTAAGTTTGGGCTGCACAACATTGAAATTCATCCCATTTATCATGTGCAATCAAGAATGTGTGCAAGCATATGTTAGTGACCTAGACCTCCTCTATAAAGGAGAGGGAAACCCTTTAAAAGGTCCTGTTCTGAAATAAGTGTTTAAGGTACAGTTACTTGCCCTCCAGCAGTTTTTTTGGGGGGGAGAGGGATGGGGGGGACTATAGGTGGAGTATAAACAATTAGATTAAGCAACTGTGTTTTAACTTGATCCCATTAGGTAACATGAATCCTGTCCTTAAGGCAAAAAAAGGTATATGGATATGGACTCTCCTGTAGCAAATATCTACTTTATTCCTCTTTTGGTGTGTGACTTACTGATTATTCATGTATTTTATCTATAGTGGAACATTAATATCAGTGATGCAGGATTGTCCCAGAATAGACTATTGATTAAACAAAACAGGAATCTTGTTTTTAGGTCAGATCTCTTTGATTCCAGGTAATGATTTAAACAGAAGTCTCAAACAATTCAGGATAGCGCATTAACCGCTAATGATTTATTTGCTACTGTTGTAGTTAAAAAAAGTGAAGAGTTATAGTGTGTTTTAAACAAAGCAATGTAACATAAGGTTGCTGAAGAGTAATTGGCTGGTATTGAGATTACTGTCATTTTAGCCAGAACATATCCCTAGACTACAGGGTTGGTGAAGCTCTGGAACCTGCTGTGAACACACCTCACCCAAAGTATGGACATAACTTTGGTGTGACAAATAAGGAAGGATCTGGGTTCTGGTTACTGTGTTCTGCTGGGCGCATCCAGCCAAACGGAAAGTTAGTGCTGCCTTGTCTGCTGCTATTTATCTAAAAAGTTTACATTTTATTTCTTTTTTTGCTAGATATCTTTTCACTTGCAATTACCCTTTCAAAGCCTGAGGTGGCTGTTTCAGCCCTGTATATATTTTGTATTGATTTTAGATGATGAAGGGGTTATTTACAGAAGCAGGTTGGACAAGGTAAAAAAAAAAGAAAAAGAGGACACCCTGTAGCAACCATTTCCTTTCAGTCTTAGATATGGATGGCAGGCTTTCTGAAAGCAAATCTTTTAAGCTTGGGTTGCAGGAAGAACAGTGGATATAACCAAGTGCTCTACAACAATTCAAACACGGTAATTTTGTAGGGCAACTACCGAACTGACTAACCAAAGGATTCTTCTGAAATTAAAGGCACTTATTTCCTTCAATCTTCTTGCTCCTGGGAATGAATTTTGCCTTTTGTTCTGCTCTAGTGGTGCAACTCCTTTCTTGAAGTTAGGTGCGCAAAACAACAGGTGAGTTCTCAAGTCAAGTTGGGGGTCTGTCAGGGTCTACTGGAGTCATCTTGCAGTAGGACTTTTTTTTAATTGTAGTCATCTTTTCTCCATCTTGCTCAAGCATTTTGAATTAAAATTTTGCCATTCACTGAACTTATAGACTCTCACAAAATAGCCTAACGTATCATTGTAATAAACATTTTTTTTTGATTGATATTTTAACCTACTCATTACAATATGGAATTGTATCAGATGTAGGGAAAATTGCTTTTGTTTTGAACTCAGTCACCCTTCCATTTGGACAAAAAACTATTCATTTACATTTTCTTAAAATAGCTTTCCAAATGATTTTATACCTGTATTACTTTAGTTTCATCAAGATATTTTTCTTCGATTATTTGAAACAGTCATGTGAGAGTGTCAGAATATTTATGCAAATTAATATATGAGGTGTTTCTACTTTTCTTCTACTCACAAGGCGTATTTCTTGTTTTAGAAAGAGATTAAATTCTTTTAATGTGATTTATAGGGAAGCACTTAAAAATCTCTAAGGCCCTAGAGAACTTCATGTTGAGTGTTTATTCCAATATTATTCTGAGAACTGCAGTTGTCTGTCCAGTCCATAAGTTCCTAATTCCCTATTTCCCTCCTTTTAAAGTGTGTTACATTTCTCTTTCCTTCGGAAAGCTTAATTGCCTCCTGTTGATAGCCTGTCACTTAGAGAATTCTCCTAGATAAGAGTAAACATGATTTTAAGCAGAATGCAATGTTGAAGACAAATTTTGGTCGACCCTTGACAGTGCATTAATGTCAAGACAGTTATACAGAAGGCATTGCACTGCAGTCTTCAAAAAAAGGGAATAAATCCAGATTTAGGCTGTGGCTCACAATGTCTTACCGCAACCTGGAATTAAATGCAACAGCTCTGGACAGGACCGATTTCAGACACGTCACTGTCCTCAGCATTTCTTACTGTCTGGGCAGCAAGGTACCAATTTCCTGTTTTGTCACACTGGCTCACATTGCCATATACTATATATGGCATCAAGATGGCAATTCCTCATTTTTGGAATCTCCTGCAGGAGCCAGGCACTTCAACATTTTTTTTGTGGTCTCTTTTCAGATTTTTGGAAAGAGAACATGTGATTTTTGGTTAAAGGTTTCCAGCTGTGAGTCCTAGCGGCAGGGAGGGCGCAGGATGAAGCGGCGCTGAGAAGGCAGGTGCTGTCCAGCCCTGGCAGCAGCCCCGCAGACACTACCGTGAGCTTTCCGAAAGCAGAGCTCTCTGCCTACAGGTGTGTTAGGCTTTTCTGACTTTTTGCAAGGTTGATAGCATCTCAAACTAAAGTAGACTGGAAGAAAGAAGAGCACATGTGCAGTACAATTCCTTTTGCAACAGAAAGGTGGTCTTCTGTAAAACTCCCACTCTGCTCCTTGGTTGAATTCTAACTTTTATTTGGACATTTAAGATCGTTGCTTCCTCTACAAATTACTCTCTGTTCCACAGATCATGGCCAGACTACGCCTAATTTAGTAGTGCCTTTCCTCAGGCAGACCAGCTCACATGGGTCAGCCCACTTTGTACTACTGCTGCTCCGGGGTAGGTTCTGCACCTCCTAATTGCCCTAGTGGCATTATGTGCTCCAAAGGGATAGGAAATAAAGCAGCCCCTATGCATTTCTCTCCAGATCCTACAGGCTACAATTCGGCATGGCCAGTGCTTGGGCCTGTGCTCTCCTTCGACCTCATCTCACCACACATTCTGTTCCTATGTAAATGCCAGGCAGAAGTGTTGCCTGAATAAAGGTGAATGAATTTTAGTGTAGGAAAAGAATAAGAAATATTTTTAAACCTCGAACAACACACTCTTATTGGATTCTGCTTTAGCAGTAAGTTTAATGAATCATTTCTACAAAATCTCAAAGAAATTAAGAAAGACCCAAGTTTATTTCTAAAGCACTCAGGGCACTCAAGTGCTTTAACTGTCCTCATTGTAGCAGTACAAACAATAGGAGCCCAGGAAAAAAAGTGGGATGGTTCCCGCCACCAATTCCATCTTGTTTGCAACCTGTTTTTGCACAGACTACTACAGATATTTATAAACTGCAAGTGGGATCTGAGAATAGGAAGAGATTTGTGTTCATATAATGCCAGTCAGGAGGGTAATTCTTTAGCTGAATTAGGATGGCCCCTATAAAGCCCTGTTTTCGTGATTGTTAGGCTATTGGGTGTTTTGGGGACTGAAGTCTGCCAGACACAGACCTAGGTTCATGTGATTTATCCCTGCTTGAAAATGAAAACAAAGCAATTTATTTTCTTTTAAATGCCATTTTTTTGAGAAAAGCAAAGCTAAGTGCTGTTTTTAATTTTAGCTATATGGAATGAGTCATTAGGACAGACTGTTCATCAGAAACTAAGGGCAATCTACCAGAGAAAGCGAATGGCTTTCTCCATGGCGGATATTACAATTTTGAATTATTTTTAGAGAAATTAGGGAAAAGGGGTGGAATAGGTATATGTGTTAAGGACCAAGCAGGTCTTCTAAAGCCATTACAGCTACTGTAGAATCCAGTACAGTTGTAGCTAATCCTCGTTTGTCTGCAGATGAGTATCTCAGATATGTTTGTTTTTCTTTTTTTTTTTTAATCTTTTTTTTTCTGAGAATGAAGACACTGCTTGATGGAGTGAGGTACCTGAAGTTTCTGATCATATTCATTCTTTGCAAGAAAGATGTCATTTTAAAACTTTGTAGAAGATGATTCTGCTCTAGTGCATTTGCTGCTAAGGCCTTTTGGTTTGGTGCAGTGTTGGACTGGAGTTGCTACCTGCCATATGCTGGTCTCAAAGAAGAAAAACAAAGTAAAACTTAAGCTTTTTTCAAGGTTTTGAAGCTGTTCTGGCTTTGGATACACCAGGAAAAAATGCTAAAAAATACTATCTAGAAGCAAATTGACTTAAGGTAGATTTGAGTTATTAGATTCTACTACTGGAACAGAAGCCTGCAACCCAGTGCTCAGCCTGCTTCTGCCAAATAAACATTATTGAACATTGAAATGTATTATATTACATTTAAAAACTTTTTTTTTTTTTTTTTAGATTTTCAAAAGAGAAAGTTTTTGAAATAAGTCAACAAATCCTTCTGCAAATTTGGCAAGATACTTGCTTCTCATTTAGAACATACCAGCAAAATAACAGTAGGTTGTGTTTTATTTCCTTCTCAGACAGTCATAAAAGGAGCTTTGATTCACAACATTTTAGAACTGCTCAGTTTATGGGTAAAATGCCTTTCAGACCTAGTATCCATATTCACTCAAATCAAATGCCTTCAGAGGAAATGGGGAATGAATCAGCATGGCTCAACAACCATTAAACGACTCAGAGTCATGACTCTCTTTAAAACTTACTGTGGTTGTGACTAGGTAAGTATAGTTAAAATAATGAAGCCTTCTCTGTTTCTGCAAAAAGACATTTAAAAATAATGAGCTATAGCTTAAAACAGCAAAATTAATTCAAACAACTCGCAGTTAATAATTGCTAGTAGCCCTTTGTCACTATCTGGTAGTTAGAAACTTCAGGCAAGAAAGGCAAAGTGAACTGTCCAGCTGGTTAAAAGAAAAGATCAAATGGAATACAAAAGGAGAACCATGGTGTGGAGTATTTAAAATGTGGATAAACTTGCTTTTTGACATACATGAGAACTGGTTAATCTCTGTTGCGTGCATTGGAAGCAGGTTAATTGTGCTTGTCACTGTCAAATCTAGTACCATCATCCAGTTTATTCAGTCCAGTAGTATGTAGTGAACAAACCTTATGTCAGTAACAACTGACATAGGAGTTACAACTACTACAGCTACTACAACTGCTATAACTTATGCAGAGGTTCATGGTCAAAGGCCATCAACCGGCTTCTGCTGATTCTTTCTTCCCTGCATCAAGTTCTGTGCACCTAAACCTCTAGCCTGTTTTTTTTTTCTCCTCTCCTGCTGACCCTTCTTGTGAATCTCAAGTGTGGAAGCTCATCCTAGAAGTGTGAACTGGCATATCAGTTGCATTGGCCCCACTCTCTTCAGAAGCATTATTTAAATTCCTTTCCTGATTTTAGTAAGCGATGTTTAATCACTACTCTGCTCTCTGAAATTGCTCTAGAATTGCTTATTGCATAGTATCTTAGTGGCTATATTATTTTATTTAAAATGGATAATCATAGGAAAGTGTCTGAATAGTAGCACATGTATTAGCTATACTAATACATATATCAAAGAGAAAGGATTTCAGAGTTGTAAACTCACTGTATGTGAGTGCTAATTTCAAACCATATGTATATGTTATATATATATATATATCCTCTCTGAAAACTTATTCTCTTATCTAATTACAAAAACAAATGATGTCGCTGCTGGATGATTGTAAATGATAAAAATTTACAAACAAATATTTATATTCACAGAGTACTGTTGGCGTTCCATCCCTAGGATCAAAAAGCCTTAGCTTGTAAAACATTAGCCTGTAATACATATTTAAAGAAACTACTGCTCATTTGTTAATATTTCATAAATAGGGGAAAAGACTACATTTATTAGCTGATGTTCTTGTAGAAATTTTTAAATATCACCTATAGTTCTACTAAAAAATAGAAACGCTGTGTTTTTTTGCTAATGTAGCTCGGATATTTGTAGCAAAGAGCTCCTAAAGCTTTTGTTACCAGTTGAATAAGCAAGAATCCAATTATACCTGAATTTTGAAGCTAATTTCCATAATGAAATGAAGGTCTGCTTACTGGCAGACTCAAATGAAGTACTGATGGGCTTATGAATTTCTTTCCCAGATTAGCTTAAGGTTAACTTCCATGTACTACCACTTGTACTGTGTTCTTCTTCCATACAACTGCCGTCTGCATCGCCTCTGGATAAGACTAAGAAGGAATCATTCATACAGTTAGGGAAAAGCAAATACTGGCATATTTTAAGACCAGCATAATTTTAATACACTGCTGAGTAACTGAAGGAGTAGACTATACACATTAGATTCCTGAATTCATTTTGAAGAAACAAAGGCTACTTTTTGCTGATAATCCACCAAAGAATTTCTCTTGCAGTAAAAGCTTACTGAGACAGGACCTTAGAGCTGTAGTCAGTAAAATGTAAATGGGCAATGATTTCAAAAAAGAGAAATTGAATAGGAATCACTTAGGGAACCTGTTTCTGAACTCTGCGATTTAGAAGTACATCCTTCAAGTTCAGCGTGCCACATCGACGGAGTTGAAGAATGCCTAATCATCCTGACATTCAGATGCTGGGTAGAAAAATGAATAGGAGGAATGGTTTTTGAGTAAAATAACAAATTTGGATTCCTGGAGAAAGGTTGGGAAAAAAGTAAAGTCTAATTAGAAATAGGATCAGATCAGGCCTGCAACAGAGTGAGTCTAGCATTTATGGTAGAGTATAATGCTGAATGTATGACCTTGAACTGTAAACACTGCTATCTCCCAATGTATTTTAAAAACTTGTAACTTTTATCTTTGGGAATTTACATGAAGCACTTAGAAGGAGACAAGATGTTGTTTCAAATTTTAAACATAAACTCTCTTCTGACTATAGTCTAAACTGGTCTTTAAGTATTTCATAAGAAAGCCTAACATATGTTGCTATTAAGGATATAACACAGGAAACATAAGCCATGATTTAAAGATAGTTAAGTGAAGTTTTAAGTTTTATGAAGTTTAGCCATATTGCTCAAGAGCTGTTCTTTCATGTGGCATGTATCTAGCTCCCAGAAGTCTAATTGCTTTGTGTATTCTAGTGTGTGTATTCTAGTGCTGTCCTAATACCCATAAATTGTAGAACCTCCATGAATGATAAACTTGCTGTGGCACAACAAATGTAATTTATTTTTTTTTTTACCCAGTAGAAACTCCAGTGAATAAAACATTTTTACTCTGGAGCTTGCTTGTACTTCAGTGCTTAGGATGGTGATAATGATTTCATATGTATTTTGTACATGGTATTCTCCTCTGACTGTGGTTTTGGGTGCCTCTAGCATAGATGTCACATATGGCACCCCAGTTATCTTCATCTCAGGATTCATCTCAGACTTCTTCATGTTCTCTTTACATTTTGGATCTTTAAACATATTAAAGTATGGATGGTATTTCTGACAAGTTTTATGTGTTATACTGAAGATTAAAAGTTATATTTTTACAAGGTTTTCTCTTACATATGATTTATTGGTATCTAGTTTATCACTCAAATGAGGAGTTTTACATTTTAAAATTGATTTGCTATGCTGAATCTCTCCTGTGGCTATTTTAATCTTTGTTGATCTGGATTTATACCGACCTCTCTTAGAGAAATTGTTTTGGATGGCCTAATTTTTCGTTAGGATTTAAATGCTTCAGCTGCATGCGTGAGTTTTTTTGGTGTAGTTTTCATCTTCGTAGATTATTTCTGTTCTGCATTACTTGGTTTGCTGTTTTGTTGGTGACCTATTTGCCTATCACAATGTCCAGATTCAGTCATTTTGGCTATGCTTTTTTTTTTTTTAAAGACTGTTTTTTGAAATTTGCCTGCTTGAACAGCATACAAATGACAAAACAGTTCAAGTCTCCTTTCTGCCAGTGTGCAAAATTTGCCATAGCGTCTGTTACTCTTGTTTTTTTCCCGTGGTGGCTTTAGCCATGGTATTGGAGTGCAGGTATAGTTGTGTTGTCTTTTCTAGCAAAAGTAAGCTCTTGGATGGTACAATTTCTCTTTTAACCAAATTTTACTTAAAATGTCAAACTTTGGATTTTCTTGGAAAATGCTTATGTAAATACCACACTTTCTTACCAAGTAAATCTATTCCCTTTATTAATTCTGAGCCGACTGGCAAATGTTAATGACGGCAGAAAAGGGCAAAACAGACGCCTGGTAAACTCCATCTCCAAATTTAACATCAAGGACATATTTATATAGCTGACTTTAGCTAGCAGTAGTTAAAAATTAAATATATTGATATCTATTTAGCATAGACTGAATTTTCCAACCGTACTCAAAGTTGAGTGATGCTAAAACAAACTGGACGGTAAAGATGCTGTTTGAAGCAGAAGCGGACCAGGAAATATTAAAATGTCATCTGCTCTGTTGTTCATTTATCAGATTTCATAACCTTTAGAAAAAAAATGGGGAATGAATACTCCTCCACTAGTGTATCAGTAAATTATTTTTCATTATGGTCTGTAACTGGAAGATTGAAATGTTTTTGGAAATGCAGCTCTGCATTCAAGTATCACAACTGCGTATGGGGGCACATGTTGCAAAGCGACAAGGTATCTCTGAAGCGACTCGTCAGATCTCTGGGGTGTTATAAATATGCCAGGCTAACAGACTAAGTAAATGCAAACTGTGGTCCGTACTAATGAATAATAGATACAAAAAGAAATAATTGTGACAGTCATGAACATGTCCTTTTCCATTCGGAGACTCTAGAATTTGCCATCAACTACAGACTTCAAGTGCTGCAGCAGCAGGAAAATTGACTGTTAATGATTATATGCATGTGCACTGGTGTTAGAAACGTAAGGAAGGCTGAGAAACGAAGCACTGAAAAGTTTGTAAATGCCAGAATGAAAGATGCCCGTGCAATCTTAATTTGGCATCCGGCTGCCTGTGTGTTATGATACAGAATCACACACTTAAAATATTGCCTTGTTCATTGCGGATGGCAAACTGTGCACAAATATTCTTCTCTGAACCATTACCTTTCCCTCAGATTTTTTTCTGTGGAACTTGTATTGCATTCACCACAAATATTCATTATTTTATGTTCCTAATATCCATGTGAGATAATGGAAGGTTTTATCCCCATGCATGGAGATAAATTGATGTACAGGAGGTTGAGATACGGAGTGGTTAAGGTCAAAGGGATCTATTAATATCATGTATCTAACTGAGAACTCTGAGGCCTCATTTTCCAAATAAAGTAGTATTTTTAGCTGTTTACGTGTCTAGAATTTAGGTAGCTCTGACAACTGCTACAATTCAAGAGCTTAGCACTTAAAAAATCAGCTGATAGGGGTGCAGGTTTTGTTTCTTGTACCTGAACTGCCCCGAAGCAAAGCATCAGGGAATTTTTTTCAGATATCTGTATGTCATCTCACCAGCTCACACTATAGAGAAACTACGTGGTCATTGCTACAAGCTGTGTGAAACTTTAGCATGTACCATGGGTATGGAATTTTTATAGATTTTAACTGTTACCACTCACAGGTCTCTAATGGGCCTATATGAGTTGTGTTTTAAAGCCTTATATTGTACCATTGGAGGTGGAATTTCACAGAGACAGCAAACAGCCCATTTGTGAGATGTCCATATATCCTGAGTTGACCTCGAGTGTCCCAGGATGCAGGTACATCCTGACAAAAAAGGAAAGAAAAAAAAAGGAAGATTTTCTTCATTTCCCTCTATGAAGTGGAGAAATGGATCAAGCACAAAAATGTGTTAAAGTAGTCTTTTTCTTCTTTTCCTTTCTTTTTTTTTTTTTTTCCTTTGTGTTATTTTTGGCCTGGATCAGCTTCTGTATCTGGTTCACCTTTGGCCACACAAATAAATCAACACAACAATGACTAGCTAGGGCAGAGAGAAATGGGTTGCTTAAATCCAAAATGTTATCAGAAGAAAGGGTTGTGAAACCAACTTTGAAAGGGTGACATATATCCTACTGGAGGTGCTTATGTTTCCTCACTGAGTAGAGAGAAAGACCTTGACTTTATTGGTTAGCCTGGTTAGACATGGTTTCTAATTTTTAGAAAGCTAAATTTAAATAAGATGAATCCTTCCCAAACTTAAGTATATTGAGACTAATGTTTAGCTTTTCGACCATTGCAAAATGTGTTCAAGAGCATTCATTTTCTAGCTCTTGGGATATCTATTTCTGGATTTAGAAGATTACATAAAATGGATATGACCTTTAAACTCAGGAAATGCTGAAATGTTATTAAAGACAGTTCCTTTCCGATGTCATATCTATACAAACACAGATTTGCAGGTATGGTATTACTATTTGCGGTAGTAATCTGGCAGAATAGCTGAACCCTTGCTAAGATTTTTTTTTCTGACAGAGATATACCTCAAATTGTATTTGCCTACTATGTAGGCAAAATCCTTTTAGATAAATCAGATTTTAGTGATCTTTTGTATCTTGTTTCAAAGAGCTTTTATTCTTTCCCTATAGTTTGAGTTTTTTTAATACTGTTTCTCTAGAGCAGTTGTCAGGTTTTAAAACACATTCTGAGGCTTCATCTCCATAACCTGATCCGATAGTAAGTAAAAACAGTGTAGATTTCTGTTGCCTTTGGTAAGTGTTGGGTTGGATTCTTGGTGAGGTAATGCATTCTGTTTCTAGCAGTTGTAATCCTACATTACCTATTATCTTCTTTCTAACATAGAGAGTGCCTGTTTCTATCTTTGCAAAGAGAATGATAAAAGGAAACTAAAGAAATGTCTTTATACTTTGTTCTTATGTATATAAGAAATAAAATATATATTATTTTCAAAAAGATGCAAGCTAGAAAATAACCTAGTCTATTGGGAAATCCAACCCACTTGACTGCTACAAGTCAAACATTTCACATGGATAAGAAATATAACTGCCCTAAGGTATGAAATATAATTCATACAAAATAACTAAAATACTTGGAACCAGCTAGTTGATAGGCATTTTGTGGAAATTTTTAATGAAAGACCCTTGATGTTAGATATAGGATATATTCTGTTTTTAAAGATCTAACCAAAATGACAGCAAAGACAAGATTATGAAACAACAAAAAATCTTCTAGACGCTATGATTAATTAGAGTTTCTCCAGAAAGAAGGGAATGAGACCTGCATTACCATTCACAACATGGGTACATGAACTCTAATTTTGCTCTTCATGCTGCCTTTACTAAAAAAGGAAGAGAGACAATGCTTAGGGAAGAGAAAAGAGAGACCTAGCCCCTTCCCACCATTCACTATGACATTGGATTTATGCACTACCCTATGAGCTCATGCTTAGCCCTATTGATCATATCCTTCCTTTCCCATGCAGCTGGTTTAACCCAATGGGCCATCGCAAGCATCTATTCTGCTTGAACCATTTATAAAACATTAGTTTACTGCATCCGTTTGGTAGACTCAAATAACAAGATTTTTGCTTTGGTGCAGTTTTAGGAGCACAAAAGCAGATAACTTGTCTTCTGAAACTAACCTTTCATTGAAGTAAATATGCATTTTGAATGTAGGAGCTCTAAAGCAATGCATGAAGAATAATCATCCTAAAGAATAACTTTGTTTTCCATTGCATTTATTTCCCATTTGTTTTTAACATATATTGCTAAAAGTTTGGCTGCATAGTTGTAAGTGAAGAGTAGTAGCATTCATGTAGTAGCATTCATTATTCTGCACAATTAAAAGAGCTACTTTCCTTCAAATGAAAAGATGCTGACATACCTAGGTTTATCATACCTGTAATATTTCTTGGACATGTGTGTTTTTATGATGTTTGGTAGTGCGTTTTATGCTGAATGCTTTATACTAGATTACTTCTAATAGTTTCCCAAACTAAGTTCTTGAAAATTAAAGAGTTGTTTGAACAGATTCCATTTTGAAAAAAAAAAACAAATAAACAAAAAACTTGATAGCTTTCCTTTTCACTCTGCATTAAAATTAAAACAATTTTGAAAGCTCTTGGGAAATAGAATTTCCAGACAACCTTAAAAATTAACTTTCTTTACAGAAGAGCTATAAGGTACGGTAACTGTTGCAGTCTAAATTAATCATAGAATTCATTTTTTGTTTTCTATTTTTAAGAGTGGAGTAGGAGAAAAATATTTTGGTCACTTTTTCAAACAGCGTAAACCTTATTGCCGACACCGAAGGATATCAATTTCCAAACAAAGTAGAATTTTGGTTTCTATGAAAGATGTTTGCTTCTGCACTGAGAATGAAAACACCATTGACAAAGTAAAAGTTATAAAGAGCGTAAATACAATGACTTATTTCAGCAGATGGAATGACTGCACTACATTGAGTTAAAAAATAAATTTGTGTGAGTAATAGCTGATATATTTGCCATTTAATTCTGAGGACAATAGTCTTCCCACAACTCCTTCTTTCCTGATCTTTTAAAAATATCCTTTAAATTACTATGCATCTTCCACCTGTGCCATACAGCCATTTTCCAAAGCTCTCCTCATAACTGCTTGTCAAAAGCCCACAGAGGAATCAAAAAGAAAAAGAAATAATTCTTTCACCTATTTCATGTGTAGTTGTAGTTTTAATCACACAGTGCATCATCATTATAATTCAGAATGGAGTGAGAGAACATGTCATTTAAAGCAGCTGTTCCATGAAAAGTTCCCTCCCTGCCCTGAGAAATGAGTGCTGCTCTTGAACATCAGGAATGAGACAAAACTTTCTGACTTACAGTTATTCCAAACATACTGGTAAGTGATTCAAAAAGGAAGCTGTAAAATTTAGAAAATTTAGGTATTATCACATAACCATGTAATCACTTTTCTCCTAATACACTTTGGGAATTCATTTCAGTGGCTGGTTCATAATGCATGCTTTTCGTAACAAATGTAAGTGTCCTGAAAATATGTTATAGTTTAAGAAAGATCACAGATTTAATCAAATGATTTTTATTTATGATTAGAAAATCTATACTAGACACTGATAACACTGGGACTGAATCCACAACTCTTCAAGCAATATTCTGAAAATATATGGAATTTTTTCCTCAGCAACTGTAAGGCTGGTCCCAAATTTACTAAAATATTGACATGTTTTTGAAATTCACAATTTTAATATTTTTGAAAAGAGAAAACTGACATGTACTCCTCACAGAATAACAAGCCTTAAACATTTCTTTTAGCAATTAATCACTAAACAGTTGCTTTTTTGAAGTAAAAGTTTGGTCATTCGTGGACAGTCATTCTGTGACAAACTTACAGTTTAAATTTTGTTTTTGAAATGGTAATATATATATGCACATATATACACATACACACACATACACATCGATACATACAATGTATACATAATTTCTTTCTGATAAATACTCTGAAGTGCAGTACAGTGTTTGTGAACCGCATCAGCTAAAATGATGTTGAAATTTACCATCAATTTTTAAAAATGCATGACTATTTATCTAAAAAATGTCCTTGCTTGCACTTTGAGACAGATTTATTTATTAAATATAAACACAAACAGTGAAGGAATAGTGAAAGTTAATTTGATATTTTTCTTTTAGAAGTCAAGAGGTAGGGTTAGGAAGAAGTTACTGGGGAAGGGTATAGGACAGGAGAGGAAGTAATATGGGAGAGAAGAGAGAAATTTAAAACTTATGGAGAAGAAATAAGAGGTCAAGTAAAAAGAGGTCTAGGTTGAGTTACAAGAAATAAAAAAGAGAAAAGACTGAAATCCATCTTCCTGAACTCATTCTGTCACTCAAAAATAGGAAATGCTGCCTTCAGAAATCTGAATACAGTTGATCCAATGACTTGTCAATCACACAAGGATTTCAGTACACCGATGCCAAAACCTGATTTACTGCACTGTAGGAGTTACTATGTAAAGATCAGGGAAACAGGAACCTTGCTTAGGAATATAATTTCTGAAGTAAAGTATATGTAAAAAAATAGTAAGATCATCTGGGAAGTGGGTTAAATGAAATGATAAAATGGAATAATCAAAATGGAAGAGGGAAATAAGAGAGAAAGAAGAAAAAGAGAGAGAGAATCTTGATGTAATTTCTTTTGAATATTTTAACAGAGACCTTTGTATTTGCTATTTTCTTGAGATAGATTCCTGTGGAAAATGATCAGTTGTTGCCAGTCTATAACAAGCAGTTAATGCTATCATGCCTCCTTAGATATTGGAAATTGATGAATGCCTTCTGATACCTGGGAGTCTGGCTTTATGAGCAGCTGCTGCCAGTGAATATTTCATGGTATGACTTGTTTGAACTGCCTTCCTTCTAGTTTGGAACATGACAGGGAGCAACAGACCAAGCATTTTCAAGCTTGAATGCTCGCTTAAGCGTCTAAAAGTAGAGTTAGACCTGAAATAGGTAATCAGCGGCAGTCCTGCTATTGGGGCCAACACTCTGAACAGCAGTGTTATTACATTATGTTCATGGCTTCTAAGGACTTCTACTTGAAAATTTTAGCTGCATTCCTCAATATATTTTCAGTGACATCTGTAAATTTTCCACCCCACTCTTTTGCATTGTCCATTTGTTAGAACTAAACCTTTTCATGCAGGTGCTGAGCACAATGTGTTTAAAAATAATCTTAAGAGTAATCTAATTCCAAAAATGTTCTTGGCAAGTGACACTGTCCTAGCACAAAGCATGTTTTGGATATGATCATTTTTCTTACAAAGATGGCAAGCAAGAAAACCTGATGTCTGAGACATCTTCCGGTATGAAAGTAAGAAAAATATACCCTAAACAGATACTATGTGCTTAAGTCTCAGTTTTATGTAGCGTGGTCTATTGCTTAAAACTGGGAAAGGATAGTATAGATTTATGGACATTTCTGTGAAATCAACCCATAATATTTACCATTGCACTACAAGAGAATTAGATTTTTTTCTCTTCCTAATAGGAGGAAAATAAAGGGTAGTCATCCAAGGTAAGAGAGGATGATGAGGGGAGAGCAGAGAGACAGTTGCATATTCCTCCAGTTCCTGCCCTATGTGTATTTGCAGGTATTCTGCCTGACTCAGTAATGTTTCCTGCAGTATAACGGCTTTCTTGAACAGGGATTCATCTGCAGGTACCAGACTACAGGACATATTATTATCATGGGATGGACGATATGATATTAAGCTCAGGCAAGTGATGAGACCTGATTCTATATGAGAAAATAAGGTTTTTTTGATTTTAGACCTAGTTATGAAGTCCAGTGATAAGCAGTTATTGTGTGCACATAGCTAGATTATCTAGTAGAATAGTTTAGAGCCGGTTGAATGAGTACGTGCATGGTCAGGTTGTGAGTGGTCACTGCCTGCATTAGAAAGAACATGTGATATGCTTTTGCACCAGCTTTTCTTAGGTATCCTGTGTGATTTTTTGGTTAGTCTCATGTCTAATCTTCCCCTTACTTCCTACAAGGTTGCCATATACAAGAGTTTTCTTGATATTTTGAAGGATAGACCTGGAGTCTGGTTGTGTGCCCATAAAATGAAAAAAACTAAGAACTTAAATCATATTCTTTCAGACACACATATTTACTCGTAGAAAAGAGCCAAAAGTACTGCTTACCTGGGCTAGCGGTAGAGCACGCTCTGGCACAAAGGGCAGTTATGTTGCAGTTCTTATGCTTGGTTCCTTCTGTATCCGATAGCCTTACACACAGGAGATGCTTGTGTGCTTATGCAGAAAAGCCATCAGCAAATCCAGAAACAACGTCTTCATAGCCAGGCAGGATAAAGCCACTTGTTCTTGCAGACCCTTATAATAAGCTGCATATCTGAAATCCCTCAGGTGTCTTTCCCTTCAGAGGAGTGAGGCATGCAGCTAAGGCTAGTAACCACTTAAGTCATTCATTTTAATCCTCCAGACTCATGAATCTACACTCAAGGCGACTTGAGAGTAATATATGAATATTCTGATTAAGACTGTAATATCTCACAGAAGGCACAGACTAAGAAAGCATATGCTGAAGTGCATGCATGGATCAGGCTTACATCTGAGAGTCTGGTAGTACAACTCTTCAATAATATGATACTGTCAGGAGAGTCTTGTATGTTGGCTGATGTACTTAAGCAAATAACTTTATTTGGAAGAAGCTGTTCTGGACAAAGGTATCAGCAGCTGAACTAGCAGCACAGCTGGTTCTCTGTAAATTACTGTATTTGCCATTTCATCAAAATGTATACTGTAGAATGAGATATTTCCAATCTCGTAAATTCTGATGAGATGAGAGAAGTGCAAATAGACTGTGGTAGCAAACACTTCACTGTGGATTATCTAAAAGGAAAAAAAAGAAAGAGCAGAGAGGTGGTTGAGTTAGTCTTTTGCTTAGGGATCAGGAAAGAAACATTGTTGGAAAGAGTTTGAATAATTAAATATCGCATGTTGAAGACAATAAACTGTTACAAAGGAAGAAGCAGAAATGCTTCAATAGTATTAAACAGTTTAAATAGGTTAGTTATGTGTCCCTGAAGGTGTAAAACTTGCTAATCTCTATCTAGTATGTAAACAAATAAAAACCACTAGAATGTAAACAAATGTTTTCCAAATTCATAACTATGGTCAACTTCCCTCAGACTTGTTAGAGAGAGTTGTTGGATTCCTTTTGTAGATGCATTTCATTTCTAAGTCACAAGTAAAAAAAAAAAAAAAAAACAGATGAAAGAGTGAATGAAGCGAAAGTGATAAAAAATAGGAGAAACACTCCTTCTGCCACTTAGTGCTGAGTGAGCGGTTATCTCAGGAGAGGGCATAAGTATACAGCTGAAGTTAAAATCTCTTATATGATTTCAACTGGATCAATCAGAGTTCACTTTAATTTGCTGCAGTATCCTTAGGTGGTATGTGGGGGAATCTAAATTTGAGCAATCCATTAGCGCATAAACTCTATAAATGGTGAACTTACCTTTGAAAGAATGAATTAAAAATTACTTTAGAGAATTAGCTGTGTGCTGGTGTCTTTCAGATGATCTCTGTGAAAAGGGTCACAAGTGCCATGTCTGCAGGCAAGCAATTCCTGCTATCCACCTGCTGAAGTATGGGCCTCAGATTTGATAGGCTCATTGCATCAGTAAATAAAGATTTAGCATTGTTGGCAGATTTACAGCTATGTAGTGTTTGAATTACAATTATGTTTTGAGGTAATTTAACTAAAACAAACTGGCAGAATGAATGTAGTCATGTCTCAAACCATCTTGAATTTTTGAGCTACCAAGAGAAGACTATTCCAGATGCATTTAGCATCTATTATTTTTATTGTTGGGCATTTAAAACCCACTGCTAGCTTGTATCTGGTTTATAATCTGAGCTATTTTAGCTCTTTATGATTGCTTCCACAAGGCAATATATGCCTTAGGGCCCACATTTTCCATAATCTGTCTGACTTTTGGGCAACAACATTTAATAGCATCAGTGAAAATACAGGGTTTTATACAAACTAATGATCCTGCTATTTAAATTCCTCATGGTAGTAAAGAAAGAAATATATGCAAAACCTACAGAGAAATGAAAGAGAGCTACACAACATTAAGAAGCTGAAAATGGTTTATTTTTGGTATAAAATCTCAGTCTTTCAGTTGTATTGTTATGCCATTTCCCTAAACTAATAATTAGTTTTCAGCAATTTCTAAATTCCCCACTATGTTCAAGGGGCATCATTGTGACCTAAGCTTTAGTAATTAAAAGGTGAAAGGATCTCTGGTTCTCTTTTGTGTTCCTTTTCTGTCTGCCATTCAGCAATACAGGTCTTCCTTACCCATTATCAAAGTGTATACTAAATGCATGCAACTGCAGTGTTTCAATAAAGGAAAACTCCACTTCGATCTCACCTGTGGAAGTAATGACACTGACTTTATTAGTACTCCCTACACTAACACAGTTTGTCACAGGTAACCAGAAGATAGAAATTTTTCTGTAGACACTGGAAGGGAAAATAATCTCTAAATTTTTCATGCCCCAGCCTGTTTAGAATTAGCACAGGACCTCAGTCCTAAAAACGAAAAGATGCAGAGAATAAACCTGGATAGTCTCATTCATTTTCAGAAAATTACTCTACATTTACATTATTAAGATTTATAGAAGCACGTCTTATGATCGTGAACGCAATGGATGGCTGTCAGTGCTAGCACTGTGGTGTCCCACAGTCAATCTGCCTTGCTAATGAAGAGCACTGCAGTATACTGAGCCAAGATACTTTTTCTTTAGAGTACGGGTTTATGATGCAATAATCTCATCTCTGAGAATTGGACTGACCACATCAATCCTGTCATATAGCTGTAAACACCTGTCAATTCATAACAACTTCTAGTCATTACCAGATTGATATGGCATCATACTAGTAATTTTGTTACTGCTTTGCAATCGTCCAAGCCCTAGATGTCTAGTTATGACTTCTGCTTTAAAATATGCTCATTTTAAAACAGCAGTGAATATCATAATTCTAACAGAATTCTAGTTGAATTCTTATGTAAAAGCATAAGAACATCTTTGTTAAATCAGAACAAGCATCCACCTAGCACACTGGTCTATCTCAGACCAGTTAGTAGCAGATGCTTTGGGAAAGATGGTGACGCTGGGCAAGTGTAGAAAGTGTAGAAGATTCTTACCCTGGTTATTCCCTTATAACTTTCAGCAATTTGAGGTATAGGGACTTCCAGAACAGAAGTCTTCTGTGAATTCTTCCATAAATTTTGTCTTCTTGCCTGTTTAACTCACTTTTATATTTGGCATTGGCAATATTCTATGGCACTGAGTACTACAGTTTAATTATCTCATATGAAAAATGCCTCCTCTTCTGTTTTCTAAATCTTCTGCTTGGTAACTTCTTTCCTTTTCTT
>JAUBNY010000224.1:177741-199370 GCA_032275445.1 Crypturellus soui | reverse complement strand
GGGGCCCAGAACTGGACACAGTTATTATTTACAATAATATTGACTGTAAGAGGCTTGTAAACTAAACCTAAGATGGGAGAAAACTGTTTTGTTTCATTTGAAAAAAAGACCAAAAATAAAAGTTGTGGAAAACTGGGAGATTTGAATTCCATTTGGCTTTTATCAAATAAATTGTAGATACGTATATTTTGTAATGGTTACACTAGCATATGTAAAAAAAAATTAAGCAAAAAAAATCATTGCATAGAAATAGTTTCTACTTAATGAGAAATATATGTATTTTGATATATGGTTTTTATCAAATACATTCAATAAGGTAAACAAAGAAGAAAAAATATTTAGATAAAATTCTGCAATCTTTAATGAGTCTTTGCATAAACAGTATTTCATTATCAGTGATAATTTATTGGATTAAGATTGATTAAAGACTTGAATTTTTCTATTTTTTGATGAAAATATTATCTCAGCTATTTTAATTACCTGAATCAGTGTCTTGAATCTAAACATATAGACACTGAATATATCTAAATCACAGCCTCTAGTATTCTGCAATTTTTCAAATGCCTGACCTTTCACAAATCAGAATAGAAATTCTATGACTATTGCACATAAGTAATTTTTATTTAAGCAGTGCCCAGTGTAATTACTTAGTCATTAAGGTGATCATCATGTGCATTTGAAATGTCTTGGCAAAAGCAGGACTATAGATTATTGTTCTAAATGTGTACATTTCAGTTAAAGGAGACTCTCTAGAGGTCAGCAGTAGAAGGACTGTAATATGTAGCTGAGCAGTAGTGAATCAGTGCAGAGGATTCAATGCAGCTATACTGGTTATTTTGTTAGCATATCTCCAAAAATGATAAATCCATAAAAACTTTCTGTCTAGAAATAGTGCGGGAATTCTCTGAATCTTGTGTGCATTTCTTCTATTGCTTGTGAGATGCTTTGCAAAAATTATTGCTTGGACATGGGAAAAAAACAACAAAAAAAGAAAGATAAGCAAGATATTCTGGTGGATGAGAAAATCATTCCTGGGCAGTGACAGTGAAACTAGTGCTGAAGGTAAAGATCTTTGAAGCTCATTTGTCACCATGGCTACATGGAACCAACAAGTATAGCTAATTAGGCAAATACGCTGACCGCACTTACATGAATTTATGAATTTTATTTCCATAAGTATGTAGATACGATTATGGCATGGATTTATGCAAATTCCTGCCTAGTCCTTAAAAATGAAGGCTGCCTTTGCTGTTCCCTGTCTGTGTGCTTGAGAGAACAAGAGAGGATGCCTTGAATAGCAAAAATTCAGGTGATGCTTCAGACGTATGGCATTACATATAACAGGTTACAGTGTGAACATAGTATTACACAGTACACATTATAGCATGTACATATACGCATATGCACCTGCATGCATGAGCTATAGATATAATATATAGTACTAATGTTTCTTGATCTCGCCAAACTCTTTGGTGCAGACTGGAGCAACATCCCAGCTTTAGGAGAAATACGTCCTCTGGATCCCCTGAGAACACCACATTTCCAGGCAGCTGTTGGTGGGTAACACCCTGAAATTGTTCTTTCACCAGTGGCTTCATATCCCCTTTATATGTCCTGGTCTCTATCTGGGAGAAAAAAATGTTATATGAACCTGCATGAGGGAAGTCTGCAGAGCTGGGCCCAATGACCCGAGGAGCTCCAGAAGCTGGTCCTCTTGATAGGACTGATATTCTTGAACTTATATCAATAAGCGAGGCCAAATATGACCATCATCAAGTTAGGAACTGCAGAATGGAGACATAAATTCTTGAAGAAAGAAAATTTATTTTGGCTATAGTAGTAGATAACAGTAGCTACCTAGAGACTGCTAAAATTTCAGGGGCACAGGTATTTCAGGTATGGTTCCTCCAGAAATTGTATGAAAAGTTGTTTAGGTGCAGATCTCAGACACCATTACTATATGTTTCTTTGCTAAGATCTCATTTTAAAGAGAATACAAGTAGCTACTAATAGACTATATTTGTTAGTTAGAGTGGAGTTCATCTGTCCTACAGTTTCCATCTCCACTGCAAAGACTAGCCCCATGATGCTATTCTTAACTTGTTCAGGGCTCTAAGTTAAGGTAGTAGGGTTGTTATAAAGGTGAAAAAAGTAGTTTTTAGGGACAGAAATATGAAAAGAAGAAGACTGCTTTAACTGGATAAGTAGCATTTTTTTTTTCTCCAATGACATTTAGAAATTTTTCTACATGCTTTAAACAAAACTTGCACTACATCTCTCATTTACTGTCCTCTGTGCTCACCTGAAAGAGACATCTCTAACTGCACTGATTCTGCCTAGTAAGTCTAGTCAGGAAAATATAATAGAGATCCCAGCAGTTAGAAGTGGGCAATTTACTGACCAAGCAAAAGTAATTCAGTTACTATTCCAAGTATTTCATATTTATCGCCCCTGTGGACATACCCACAGAATAACCACCTCTTAATCTGGATATTACTTAAGATTGTGTTTTGGGCTTGTATCTCTCTCTACTTCCATTTTTACATAATCTGCTGTGCTATTGCATCTTTCTTAAAAATACAGTGCTGTAGTATTCTTTCATGTTCCCTCCTTATGCCTAATCTATATTTTAAGAAAAATTCTCTGATATTTCTCCTTGTATATTTTGAACTCTACAGGAACTCAGTGTGGCTCAAACTCAGCTCCTTTCTCAACCTTCTCAATTGTCCCTGTTTTCTCTTGCACTAACTATATCATATTTCTGTCTTTTGACTTTTCATAGAATCACAGAATGCCTAAGGTTGGAAGGGACCTCTAGAGCTCATCTAGTCCAATCCCCCTGCACACGCAGGGCCACCTAGAGCACGTGGCACAGGGCTGCATCCAAGCGGGTCTTGAAGATCTCCAGAGAAGGAGACTCCACAAAGTCTCCTTCAAAGTTTCCTTCTGAGATGAGCTATATAAAACTGATCTTTTCTTTTAAAGCAAACCAAAATTCCTTACATTCTTTATATTGGATACTAACGGCTGGGATCTCTTCCTGTTCTATGACTTTACAATTTTCAAACTTTTCCTCAATTTACAATACTCCAAAGTGCTCAGATATCATTTCCATCCTAACTGATGTCCCTTTTGGGATGAGATATCACTCATAACTCTCTGGTGCCTGTGGTAAGCAAGTCACCTAAGCTCACATGTTCTAGGAATAGCGAAAGGCTGGCTAGGCCTAGTTAGTACAGACTTGAGGGAAGTGAAATGAGATTTCTGCTTAACTGCCCTGGTAGCTGCCTCTTTACCTGCCGCTTGTCCTATAACACATTTAAGGAGAGTTTCTGGTCCTTACCTTTAATACTGTGAAAAGCTCTTCTCTTCTCTAAATAATCTCAATTCCCGCTTAATGCTTAACTGACCAAACTCTTTTTTTTATATCAGTTCAACATTTTTAGACCATAAGAGGCTAGCGAATTTGAACTACTGCCTAACTCAGTACTTTGCTTAGTGATCCCTTCCTCATATCCAGATTTTCTGACTAAGATTGAAGATATATCATAACAGATTCATCATATTTAGGATTATTAGATAGGTCGTTCCAGTGGGTACATTTTATTTTTAAACCCTCCTGCAAAGGTAGAACCTACTGTAACATTACATTTTTCTCATTCAGTGCATAAGATCCATTTTTATAAAGTACCCTGCAAGATAGCAAAAATAGGTAATTTATCTTTTATCTACTGACAGATAAAATTTCTTACTGTTTTACAGTTTGGAAAGAATAATTTGTGATTGATTTAAACTATTCACTGGTCTCTAAATCAGCTATAAAATTCAGCTAATCTTTGCTAATCTTTGTGACCATATCAGTAAGAATGCCTGCTTTACATATAACATCAAAAAAAGAAAACAGAGTATTGTGAGTCAAAGAAACGGATTGAAAAAACTTTGGAAATATCAAACTGCTCAGGGAAATTTTTACTTCCACACTGGGACAAATTTCTGGTATTTTTGCATTTTCTTCTTGTCAGAGGTCTTGCAAAAGCAAAGCAAAATAAAAAGTATGCATAAAGCAAAAATAAAAAGTATACATCTGACTGCAGAAATCAAAACTATAAACCTTTTCAGTGAAATTATTTTGGGGTAAAAAAGAAATTGAAATGACAGATTATGTAATTTTCCAACTATAAATGCTTCTGATCACTATTCAAATCTATAGTATTATTCAAATGAAAAGCAGTAGTCGTTGTTACTGTGTTAAGAAAGATGAGCATAGACAAACTTTAGACATTAGCAAGAAGAATGATGTATAACACAGGAAAAGGTGTCAGATGAAGGACAATGTGAGCACACTATGCAGTATGTTGCGTAAGCAGAATGGCTTAAATGCACAAACTGGAGCTATCTACAGAAGAGTAGTCACACTTAAATTAGTTGATAAAGTTATTTTCATGGAGTATACAAAGGTTTTTTTATGATTGCTCAGTAAAACTCAATGCTACTGAATATTATCACTACAAAGTACCTGTTTTTATAAAATATCTGTTTATATAACATCTGACCATCTGTTTTTTATAAAAACAGATGGGTCAACACTCTCATAGGTCACAAGAGTTCCCAGTGTGAAGCTTCTAAGGATGAAGAAGTAAATTATTCCAAAATCAAAAAGAAAATGGATATAAACCCTCCCACTTTTTATCATAAGACAATCTTTTTTAGTGAGGATTTGATATAACTGCTTTTTTTAGATAGATTGCAGCTATCTTACAAAGGATGTCTTGCTTTTTCTCGTAATAGCCAGTGACAAGGACAGAACTAGTTTGATGAATCAATAAATTGACAAGTATAGTAATTCCTACGCTAGCTAGGGTTTTTATTGCCCTAAAGCTTTGAGATGGAAACGGATATCACAACAAAGTGCCAGCTGGATGGCAGAGCCCAGAGGATTGTGATAAATGGGGGTAAGTCTAGTTAGAGGCCTGTGGCCAGTGGTGTCCCCCAGGGATCAGTACTGTGCCCAGTGCTGTCCAAATTGTTCAGCAATGACTTGGGCAAGGGCACAGAGTGCACCCTTAGCAAGTTTGCAGATGATACAGAACTGGGGGGAGTTGCCAACACTCCAGAGGGCTGTGCTGCCATTCAGAAGGACCTAGACAGATTGGAGAGTTGGGCAGAGAGGAACCTTACGAGGTTCAGCAAGGACAAGTGCAAGGTCCTGCACCTGGGGAGGAATAACCCCAGGCACCAGTATGGATTAGGGGTTGACCTGCTGGAAAGCAGCTCCACAGAGAGGGATTTGGGAGTCCTGGTTGACAACAGGTTAACCATGAGTCAGCAATGTGCCCTCGTGGCCAAGAAGGTCAATGGGATCCTGGGGTGCATTAAGAAGAGTGTCTCCAGCAGGTGGAGGGTGGTGATCCTGCCCCTCTACTAAGTTCTGGTGAGGGCTGCACCTGCAGTATTAGGTGCAATTCTGGGCTCCCCAGTACCAGAGCTTCTAGAGAGGGTCCAGCGTACAGTGACAAAGATGATTAAAGGACTGGAGCATCTATCATATGAGGAAAGACTAAGCGAGCTGGGCCTCTTCTCCCCGGTCTTCTGAGACCGGGGGAGAAGAGCAGACTGAGAGGGGACCCTGTCAATATGTACAAATACCTGAGGGGTGAATGTAGGGAGGATGATGCCAGGCTGTTCTCTGTGGTGGTTGGTGACAGGACAAGGAGTAATGGGAGCAAGCTGAAACATAGGTAGTTTAATCTCCATATGAGGAAGAACAGCTTTCCTATGAAGTTGACAGAGCCCTGGAACCGGCTGCCCAGAGAGGCTGTGGAGTCTCCTTCTCTGGAGATCTTCAAAGACCACCTGGATGCCACCCTGTGCCACATGCTCTGGGTGTCCCTGCTGGAGCAGGGGGGTTGGACTAGATGATCTCTATAGGTCCCTTCCAACCTCAACCATTCTGTGACTCTGTGATTCTGTGATTCTGTGAACAACATGCAACAGACCACCAGGATGTGCATTATAATGTATAGGACCCAGATGTATGTATCCCCTATCTAAAATGGTGCTAGGCAGTCGCATGACTGTTGCAGTGTCGTATCAGGAGGGGACACATCTGGCACAGCCAGTGCCACTGGGAAGGGAGCAGGTGGGGATGCCAGTGGGGGACAGATGGAAACATATGTAGATGCTAGTTTCTGTTATTGCTTTACCTTACACTGATGTTCATATCTCTCAACAAAGACTTATCAGTATTACTGCATTTGCTGGGTCAGGCTTTTTCTGTCTTTGCTGAGCCCCCAGCAATGCATAGCATGTTCTTTTCATTTCATCAGATTGACAGAGTCACCTCTTACAGAACTGAAAAATTGTTTGCTTCAGATGCAGTGTGCTTTAATAAGGAACCAAGGGAAAGAATTTCTTTGGATGGCAGATAATGACAGATTGATCTGTGTGTTATGGTGCTTTTCTGTTGATGAGAAGATAAAGTAAGATAAACTAATTGCACTAGAAAGAAGTCAAGTGGCTCCAGCAATCAGATTCCTCAGGAGTGGTCTCAATACTAATGATTTAAGAACAACAATGTTGTTCTGGTAGTATAATTTGTAGGGTTTTTTTGCATATTTGTAATATTTATAGCTTTTTAATATTAGATAGTAATTACAAAATAAGCATAAGTAGTATTAGTTATTTCTCAGTTGTAACTTAAAGGAGACATTGAGAAAGAACTGTATAAAAAGAAACATTACATGCTTGTCTATATGCTACTGATTTGATATAAAAATCCAGGGATCTATATGCATGTTTATGCTTTAGGAAAGTTGGCCAATCTGATTTTTAAATTTAATTTTTAAAATGAAAAACTAAACCATTTAAGTTTGCTTTCTTTTTGTTACTGCATTTCCTTTTCTTACTTAATGATTAGTCAGATACCTGAGGCTTTTGTGAAATTTACCCTTATGTTTCTATAATCTGGTTTTATGAAGTAGAAATTAAGATGTCATTATTTGTAAATGCCTAGTATGAAAACAACACTTCCTTATAAGAAATATAACATTATAGGACTGTGTATCTAAATCAAGTAGACCTGTTTAATATTTGCTTATTAACTAAGTTATCACAAGAACTAGCGCTCCATGTGATGCAACTGTAACTTCAGCTCTAAACAACACAAGAAGTGTCTACCATTTTTGCATAGGAAGTTAAACAGCTGCAGAGCCCTGGATAGAGCACAGATTTTTCAGGGGCAAAATATCATGCTTTTGTCCCTGGAGCTAAAGAAAATACCATTGGCTATAATCAAAGGAAGATTTTCAGATTTTTTTGAATCCTATCCTTATAATAAACAAGCATGGTTTATTATCTGTTAATAAACTGTTAACTGATGATCTAATTCACAAAGAGATTAAGTCTGCTAAATATCAATAAGCATTAATATTCTGTAACAAAGTTAAGGGATGATTGATGTGGAATACCTGTTACTTGGATGTCATAGTGATGCAGCATCTGTAGCAGAGTGAGCGTTACACAAAATGTTTGAACGGGATTTCCTTACTCACAGACATCTTTTTAAAGACATACTGCCCTAGTGTTTATAGAAGACAGAGTGAAAATACTATTCCCATAAACAGGTTTCAACTGAGATATTCTAAAGAGAAAGGAATAATGAGGAGAAATGGATGCTTGGTTCTGCTTTTTTTTTAGTCCTATTTTTATAGACTTTTATGTGTATGTAAACTCTTGTTTTGTTCTTTTATCTGCCATTCCTCAGGAAGCAATGTTATTATTTACCTATTCTTTACTGACTTAAAACCTTCAGCACCTTCGTCATCTCCTTGCTATCTGAAGCTGACTTGAAATATCTCTAATAAAAGGCTCTAAGTAGTTTATGTCTGTGAGTTTGCTGCCTTCTCAAGGAAAAATCCAACAACTTTGCGCTGGGTTGGCTGGACAGGTTACTATGTTCAGATGCTCCTTGCAGACTCTTAGCTGGCAGTCCCAGCTACTTCAAACAAGAGATCAGAAAGATCTATTTGTGTCTGCTGTTTTGGAAGATATTGGAGAGAGGAGGAGCACTCACATCATCCTTAGTGGTGTCTCAGTGAGGAAGCTTGTAACTTCTACTTCTGAAGGGTGGTGATGAACAGTTCTTGGTAAAATCTTCTGCTGCAGATCTGCAAGATCTATGGAAATTCATCTGATTTACATTCTCAATCTCCTTGGAAAAATGAAGGACTTTCCTCCTAGAAAGCTAGAAAGACTTTTTTTTCCACACATTTTTTCATATCTTAATATCAAAGCCTGCACTTGGCTTGGTTTACTGCAGTAAAATAAAGTTAATCCTTTATGCAATTTAATTTGAATAGTAATGCTTAGATACTCAAAGAAACGCAGGCTGAAGATCAATGTGTTTGTGAAAGGAAGTTATTGTCCCTAGATCAAGAGACTCATATTGTTTTCTTACTTTTACAAACTCTATCACAGTTTGCCACTATTGCACTTTTTAGGAGAACAGCTTGTATTCCAACATTCATAATTTTTTGACATGACATTCCTCTTCACTCACAGTGTCCAGCAGAGAGTCTGATGAAAACGGCCTTGGAAGTCCAGCTCTTCTTCACCAGTTCTCTCATATTGAATTTATTAAGCAACAGATGGCCAGAGACAATGTACAGTTTGTCAGATTTGAGTCAATAGACCTCCACGGTGTGTCAAGATCAAAGAACATTCCTTCTCGCTTTTTTCATGTAAGTTTTTTTGGCTTCTAGTTGTACCTTTGTGTGTTTTCCGGTTCCTATCCGTAATTTATATGGCATATTATTACCATAAGGGAGACAGAAACTTAAACTTAGAACAAATCATCTGTTCCTTTCTCTTGTTAATGTTTCCAAAGGATAGGGGCTTTTTGATCGCCGTAATCATCTATTCTGCTTTTCCACAGAAATAGTAATCTAATTAAGTAAGGTTAGTAATTTCTGTTCTTGCTTCTAATACTCTCCTTTCTTAGAATTATATCTTTTCAGGCTAACCACAGTTCTAAAGATTTTATTTTACTGAACATCAGCAAAAGGAAAAGAACAAACACTAAAAGCAAAATGATATGAAAATTACTTTGGATATGAGAAATCCAATAATCTTCAATCAGATAAGAAATCATCTTTGGGTTGCATAATGCCTTAATAGCAATATTTTCATATTGATGACTCAGAAAATAAGAACCAAATTGCAAAACAATTCTCAGAATTTGTATCCTTGACCCATCAGCCTTTTCAGTACATTGTTGCTGTGGTACTTCATGTGCATAGCTGTATTATATTATCGCTCACATAGAATCATAGAATATTTCATACTTTGCTGAGTGATCACAAAAAAGATAGCACCATGACAAGACAGACAGCACTTTCATTTCAAGCTCCTTTTGAAGCCTAAGCCATGTTTTCATTATTTTCCTTTCAGATTTTCCTACACCTTTCAACTGTATCATAAATACAGAATTTAATCTCTCTGATGTTAGTTGGATTTTATAAGAAATAAACGTTTGCTCAGTCATTTTAATGCTTGTGAGGAGTGATAGGTTAATTGCAGCTTTTCTTTCAGCTGCTAAATCAAACTGTAATTGCTTTTTTCAGGTTGGTCAAAGTCAGCTTTCATGTTTACCTTACTTACCAGTTGAACAAACTGAAGCTTTGCATGACAGTCTAAATCTTTGGGCACTGAAATAATGCACTTGTGTATGTATATATTTATATATATGCATATATATGTGTGTATATATATATATGCCTATGCTTAATATATATATAGAGAGAAAGAGAGTGAGAGTAATTTCCTTTATTTCATTCTAAGAGAAATTCTATAACCCTTTATAGGGGAATGGGGATAGGGAGAGAAGGTGGTACTACCTACCTGGTAGTCACCTTCACCTCCCTTTCAGTATTGTGCTCACAGCCTAGATATCAGTTTTCACCATACTGTGCAATTTTCATTAGGGCATGAAAGTGCATGACATAGGGAGAATTTTGACCACTGGACTGACATATGCTTAAGGGAAGGCAGTATTTTTTTTTCCTTGTTTAAAGAGAAGACAATATGCTCGCTTGAAGGTACAAGATCCATCCTTGGGGTGCTATTTACATGTTAGTGGAAGCTGTCTCTTCAAATGGAGATGGTAGAATTGTGAGTTAATCCAGTTTACTATCTATTTTTTAAAAAAGGAAATACTGATTTGCCATTTTTTTACAGCTCACTTTACATTCATTTGATGCTACTAACCATGAAGACCATACAAGATTAGATGCTGAAGAAATTTTTTGATCTTTAAGGAATGGTCATTGTGATATTTGATGCCAGGGTTTTAATGCTCTTGTGCAAGCTTATCCCACCTCATAACATGTTAGTTGGCAGTTGTCATTGACTTTAGGGATGGCTGCATTTTCAGCACTCTTTTATGAGAAATGCTATTGTTCCTACTGAGAATTTGGGTTATACATATGTTACATATAAAAAAAATATAGAATGTTGCATACCTCTCTCACTTAATCTTTCTGTTCTGTGTTTAGGAAAAAGTAATTCACGGGGTTTCCATGCCCAGAAGTTATCTGGAACTGACTCTGAATCCTAAGGATAGTGAAATAGATTACTTAAATGCAACCAATTTTAATTGTGATATAATTCTGAACCCTGATTTAGCAACTTTTCGAGTTCTACCCTGGACTGAACAGACTGCTCGAGTGATATGTGACTCCTTCACCGTACAGGGCAACCCTCTAATGACCTCACCCAGGCACATCGCCAAGAAACAGCTGAGCCAGCTTCAGGACAATGGCTTTTCTCTACGCTCTGCCTTCACTTATGAATTTTGCATTTATGGCATTACTGAGGTTGTAAATTCAAAGACAATATCTTTTCCTGCAGCAACGATACTAAATAACCATGATCAGGCTTTCATTCAGGAACTCATTGAAGGAATGTATTATGCTGGTGCCAATATCGAAAGCTTCTCTTCTTCCAGTGGACCTGGACAAATGGAGATCACTTTTCACCCAGAATTTGGCACAGATGCTGCTGACAGTGCCTTCACATTCAGAACAGGCATTAAAGAAGTGGCTAAGAAGTACAGCTATGTGGCTAGCTTTTTCTCAGAATCAGGATTCTACAATTCAGGGGTTCTGTCACATAGCCTGTGGGATTTGAGTGGCCAGAAGAATTTATTTTCTGTTGGCTATGGAAGTGAGGAGCTCACTGATGTTGGAAAAAATTGGTTGTCAGGTCTCTTGGCACACACGGCAGCTATCAGCTGCTTGATGGCTCCTACCACCAGCTGCCGTAAGCCTTATTCCAAATACAGTAAAGAATCAAAAGAGACTGTAAATGCAAAATGGGCATATAATGATAACAGCTGTGCCTTTAATGTCAAAAGTCATGATGGAAAAGGCACTCACATAGAAAATAGGTTAAGTTCTGCTACAGCAAACCCCTACTTGGTGCTTGCTGCAACTGTTGCTGCAGGTCTAGATGGAGTAAAGAGAGGACTTAGGTATGATACTTTGGAGGAAGAAAATCACATTTCTGATCCAAAACCTTCGTCAATCCCTCTGAAACTAGAAGATGCTCTTGTTGCACTCGAGAAAGATTCATGCATTAGGGAAGCATTAGGTGAAACATTTGTGCAATACTTTGTTGCCATGAAGCATTATGAATTAGAAACTGAAGAGATGGATGGTGAAAGGAATAAATGTTTGGGGTATTTTATTTAGAAGGAATACACTTCTGTAGTGATGCTGTGTAAATGGATATAGTGATTGATAAGTATTTTGAATTAGTAAAGATATTTAAAATATTTTTGATGTTTTGTTTTTTTTCTCCTCCTATAGCACAAAATGACTGCATTTTATTATCTGAGTGCGTTCAACACAGGGGAAAGCTGACATTCATGAAAGAGCATTAACACAGTTAAAAAAAAAAAAAAAACAGTTTAAGAGAATGAACCTGTCAGAAAAAAAGCAGAAAAGAGAAGCTAAACTGGAGATGAGCAATTTGACAGCAGTAATGGGATGATATAAGGTGGAGGAGAAAACAGGAGTAGTAGGATGTCAGGAATAGAGAAAATTCTTGTCCTTATTTTTATCTAAACTCTGCTTTCTGCATGACTATGGAATTTCTCCCAGCCTATCCAGTAGCTTACAGATTGCTAAACCAGGAGAATCTGACTTTGATTTGAAACCTATGTTAGAATGATGAACATTGTAGAAAGGAGGACAAAGAACTGAGTTTGTAGAACCTGAGTGGCAGGAAGCAGCATCTGAATCAACAGACATAAAGAAAAATATGTGAGGGAGAAGTAGGGTTAAACTATACATCAGGAAGCCTGCAAAAATGCTAGGGGAAAATATATTAAAACAAATCAAGGGATGGCTAGAAGAAAGCATAAGTGATAGAAAGCCAAGAGTGTCAGACTACTGTGCAAGAAAAAAAGAATTTGGTGCTGTATGTATTTTGGTGAATTAACAAGGTAAATCAGATTTGAAAGACAAATGAGTGAAAAGGGGAAAAAATGTGAAAGGACAAAGAACTAAACTGGCCTACTTTGGGAGAAGATGACAAGGATGAATAAAGAGAAATGAATGGAAATAGTCACATTAAAACCAGAAAGAATGTGAAGACAGAGGTTGGCAAATAAAAGCAAAAAAAAGAGGGAAATCCTAGCCTAAGAATAGAAATGCCAGGTGGTATAAAGACAAATGAATGTTTGGAGTGGGTGGAGTAAGGTTTTAGCTTTGCTCTCTGTTTTTGCTGTTATTGATGCTATCATTCTTTGTTATTAAAGACAACCCTCTTTTACACCCAAACTCCACATTAACAGTAATTTCTGTTATTCTTTATTTTAGCCACAGTATTTTGGTCTTTGTGTAGGAATCCCTGGGTGAAAGTTTTGGTCATTATTGGAGGTGAAAACAAGGCTCTGTCATTGCTTCTGCTGACTGGTTGTCTTAATATATTGAACTTATATACCCTTTACCTTCTTTTGGCCTAAATAATACCAAATATAGCTCCTGTCTCCCTAGTGCCGTTCCTGAGCACAGCTTTCTATCAATTATCCCTTCACAGAAATGGGGCCCTGCAGCGCAGTTTTCCTAGTTTCAAAGAGAATGATCTTCATTAATTTAGAACAGCCTCTCAGATTTTAATTTTTCTCTGTATTTAAAGCTTATGGTATAACTTTCAGGGATATGAGACCAAGGAGGCATACAATGTGCCTTACGCAGGATTTCATAGAAGAAATTGCTTTATGCTCAGGTAATAGGAGAAAAAGTAGATCTAGGCGAACTTGGTAAATATAATCTCTTTTCTCTGCTTGTAGATTGCTAGATTTGGATTTGCTTCTCTTTTGCACTTCTGACCCATTTTTGGGGTCTTCAAGATCATGGGATTGTTTTCCCTTGTTCCAGGCTGATCTGTTTTGAGTACCTACTTTTTGAGTATTTTTTAAATGCATTTACACAGAACTTCCCATTCTCAAAAGAAAAAAAAAATCTTCCTGAAAAAAATACTCTTTTTTCTGCCCTACCACTTCTTTGAAGGCTTTGTAAATCTCTCTTTCTTTATCAGTCTCCTGTCCTCTACTGCTAGCTATTTCCCACTCTCGTCTTTACAAGCCCTTGGCAGAAAACACCATGAAAGGTACTTCCCTTGCTCAGACAGCTTTCTTATCGCACTACTGTTTAGTCAGAACATTCACACAAGTTAATAGCTCTTCATTGCTCTTCATCTGGAAGAGATATGTTAAAGCACATGAACAAGTATCTAATCATTCACTTACGCAGTATAGGTACAACATCAGGCTATAAGCCAGCATTCATAACTGTGCATAGGCAGATTCCATAAATCACTGCATGTATGATGTGTATTAATGTGACGTTACTTTCATATGGCAGTAAATACACTGAGTAATCGAAGCTGTACTAGAAATAGCTTAAGGACAAGTATTAAGCTTCAGCATGCATAATGATCTTAAGAGGTTGAAAGGTTATCTAGAATTCAATCATCTTAAAATGAAAACACATTCCCACACTGGAGCTCTCAAAGTCCAAATTCAGATCCATATTTATGTTTAACAAATTATTCATATAAAATGAATCAGATTAAATATAACAGAAAAAGCTGAGTTCCAGTCAGAAAGCATTATGTGAAGTCTGTTTTTTCCTAGAGTACTCAGAATGTCTTTGTTTTCATGTCTCTCCAGTGGCATTCCAATATAAAACTGAAATTTAATGGAGAGTGTATGTGTGTTATGTATCTCACGTAATGGTGTTGAATTTAGGAGGATGTCAAAGAGGGAGATCAGCTTGCAGTTTAATCCTGTATGGTTTTTATTTGGAGGTATTTCCTTTATCACCTCCCTTATAGAAGATAAAAAAGAATAGCTAAATCACATTAATTTTTAATAGGGGAGTTCTAGTAATACATGTATGCAGGGAAGAAGATAGACCAGAAGATAAATGCTAACAAGCACTTACCAGAATCACTGTCTCAGCCTTAGTTAGGTATACCAGATAAGGAAACACAAGAAGCATAGTGGAAATTATAAGGAATTGCTACGCTATGACTTCTCAAGCAAATTTTGTCTTGTGAGAGGATCTCACGCCTGTAGCTCATTTGGATTTTGGGAAATCTGTGCTTCTAACTAGGCTTCAGGATCTGTGAGATATGAAAATAGGATCCAATTTGTTAACCAACATTTCTCTAACAAGGCAAGCGAGCAGCACCAGGTACACAGTCTTTTCGTACCAAGCTGCACCAGGGGGCAGCAATGCACTGCACAGCCCTGCCAGGGTCTCAGCTGTGCGGATACACGCGGCATCAAAACACGTCCGTATTTCATTTGCCCGTCTGTACGCAAAATATTTTAGAATACAGCCCAAATCTAGTGCATATCTTTGTCATTTAGCTAGTTAAGCTTAACTTGCTGAATTTGTATAGCCTTTTTGGCTTATGATAAAGGATGCACTTCCAGACTTCTCAAAATATCCTGAACCTTAATAGCATTATATAAATCCCACTCTAGTAAGGGATATGTGTACACACACATATGTGTGTACATGTGTGTGTGTATGCGACATCTTTATGTATTCTTTAACAACACTGCAGCACAAATACATATAATTTTACAGCAATATTCAGTGTTTGTAACTAAATCTAGGCTATCATAGGGGTTTAGTTCATATTTCCATCTTGCTAAAAATGCTATAGAAGGTCTTGCTTGTGAGAATTAGCTCACAGAAAGTCTTTGTTCTAAATGGTCTTCCCATCATCAGAGCTTCTATAAGTACTTATTTGACTCACTCAATAATGTTCATATAGTATGTTGGAGGTTTATACCCTCATGGTAACTTCTCTTATATACCACACCTATTTTCTGTGTTATAAATATCAAATCTAAATCAAATTGTCAAACTTTTTTTTTTTTTTTTTTTTTGCTAGGAAGCTAGGAAGGACCTGGGTGTTTTCTTAGAGACAGCTCTCCTGTATTTTTAAGAGCCTTTAAAACCCTTTTCAGAAAGTCAGATTTTGGTAGTATTTTTACATGTACTGATTCTTCCCCTTCATGCTTGTTTTGTTACTGATTGCTATAAGAAAGCCATAAAGACATGGAAAATAAATGTATCTTTGACACATCTATTTCAACTGCCTCTCTATACATGAACACAAACCCAGCTAGACCTCAAAATTTAAATTCTTTAGATTTAAATCTAAACAGTCTAGATATCAATCAGTAGCACCAACTACATTTATTCATTTAAGTAGCACCAACTACATCTATACATACAAGGCCAGCAAAAACTGTGCTGTACAAGTCTGCATCCAAAGTTTGATCTTTCACATATTAAATCTCTTCACCAAGCTGCAGTATTCATGTCTTCTCAGTTCACTTCATCCTAACATTCCTTCACAGCCAGCCTTGATGATTTTTTTAAAGAGGAGCTCAGATATGTACGAGATACTCTTAAATAATAAGACTTGAAATAAAAATTGATCCTGCAATGTTGCTGCAGAACATCAATTCAGCTGATGTGAAATTGTACCATTTTCAAGCATTTTTATATGCTATCTGTAGAAAACAGGAAAATGTGGTCACAGTATATAGCAGTACAAAGAATAAAAGAGGAGTGGAGCTATTTACAAGCAATTTCACTGAGTGTCTATGCTAGACTTCAAGGCAGGAAAGATGTGGAGAGGGCTGAGCAGGCAAGAATGCAGTTTGCAAGCTCTAGCTCATCATCTGAGAAAAACTCAGAAGGGCAGTGGCCAGGAGGTCAGCTCTTGCATGAAGAATCCTTGGCTGAAGGGGAGTAAAACTCTGGCTCACAGAAAAAACACTTGGAAGAGCCTGCAACTGCAGAGCAATCTTCTTTGATTGAAGGTAGACATCAACAATTGTTCAACTTAATCTGTTATTTCAGAGTACTTGTTGATTCCTTTGCTGACACTAAGCTCTCATCATAAGCAACATCCACAAAATCGTGCTTTCTACCATATCACTGGCTGTGATAGTCCATCCTGGTAAATCTTATGTCCTTGTTTCTTCACTGCCTTTTTATTTGGCTTATCAGACTATAGTACACATGACACCAAACTTATTACCAAAATTGCATTCAATACGTGCCAATATTATGTGTCTCTTCCATTAACATGTCACACCTTTGCCTGAAGGATATTGAGTTGAATTCAAATCTTTTGGGCACTGACTAAATCCATCTAGTTTTAAACACTTTATTGATACATCTCAGTTAGGAGCTTAGTTTCCCTAGGATCCCCTAGGACTGGTCAATGGTAAGCAATAGACATTTCCAAAGTATAGTTGAAATCTTTGGTAGTCTTCCTAAGAGGTTTAAGATGTTCCTTATGCTTACTAAGGTAATAATGTTAAGTAAGATAAATCTGGGCCTTGTCTTAATGCAGTAGATATTAAATTAATGACAGCATAAAAACATATACGATGGAATCCCAATCTCTCTTTTTTTTTCTTAAAACAATAAATACAAGAACATATTTATCCTCTACTAACATTTATATGTTACTTGAGAGGTTATATGTCCTAGCTTTAAAATTTTGTTGTAGTGATATTAGTGCCAAGGTCAAGAAGAATCCGACCAAAACTTTTGTAATACTACAATTTTTTTGGAATACTTTAGCCTCTTGCCTTAAGCAAAAAATAGGTTAAAAAATATATTTTTTTATAACTTTGTGATGTTATTTTTTCTGTAAAAGATGGAGAATTCTGGGAGTTTTGAAAGCTGGAAGATACTGGGTTTGCAGGGGAAATATACTGTCTAAGTTTGGAAATTAGAATATCTTGGAGAAAATGATCTTTTTTATATGCCATCTTATTATCACATAGATTAGTAGTGAACATGGTTTAGCACAAATAATGTGATCTCCAGGCTGTTCTATAGATTTAGGTATTTATTATTTGCAGATATTCTTTGACCTATGACAGAATTAGTATTTTCTTAAAGTCCAGCCCATCAGCACTCAGTGAGCACACCGTTGGAGGTTCATGGCAGAACCACACAGTGAAATTTTCAGTGTCCCCTAGTAAATCAGTGTTTCACACTAAAGTTATACAGTCAGCTGCATGGAAGTAAGTCTCACAATGAAGCTAAACCATAAGCTGCTGTATATTGTACAGTAAATCAGCGGACCTTTACAACAGAATTTCTTGCTAAGCTTCTCTGTGCTATACACTGAATCAATGGAGATTCCCAGTAAGGTTCACCTTTAAGCTCCTGTGTACCATATGATAAATCACTAAGATCCAATAAGGCCCATCAAGAACCTTGCTTTATCTGGACTATTATTATTATTGCTGCAGTGATATAAGGACATGTGTCATTGTCAGTTAAGAAAAATGGCAAATCACTGTGACTTTGAGAACCTACATGAAAGTGGCCACCTTTTGCTAGTCTGGACAAAGCTCTGCTTCTACTAGAATGCTCGCAGTGCTGCTGAGAAACAAAGTAGTTTTGCAACACACAGGGACTTATTAGCAAAAAGTCTTAATAAGTTGTCTTAATAGCATAAACATTCATTAAGAAAAAAAAATAGAAAGTGCTTTTCAGTCCTGTGCTCTGGATGCTTTGCCATTCAGTGAAGTATTCACTAGACACTGTCAAAACAGTATTTGCAGTGTAATTTGAAAGTAATTATGCAAAAACCTAAAACTTAGGTGTTATTTTGATTAATAGTTTCAGATCATAGTCACTAACATTTTCATAAGATTGTTCATAAAGGTCTGTGAAAATATTCTTAAGGGTATTTGTTTACAGAAGTGTTTGCACTGCACTGGAAGGAAAAAGAGGAGATTAATGAAAAGGAACAGTCAGCATTAAAACCTACTGGTTTTAATGCTGATACTGATGCTGATCAGGGAAAGATGAGGAAGAGAGATCTATGACATATGGCTGCTTCAGGCAAAACGTTCATCCTTCTTCCAGCTGTACTGACCTGTGACCAAGCAACAAAGAAATGGGAGGGGTGGGTGCACCTACAAGCCCTTTCCAAGGGGAAGGTCCTTCAGAGATGGCTTATGAAGCTTTGTCAAATTCTGCATCCTGATGGAGCTTCCTGCTCAGAGCACAGTTTTGACTTTGAAGTAGGTGTCAGCACCAAAGGTGATACTGCATTGAAATACCAAACATCAGTTATAGGAGTCTCACTGAGACCAGTGATTACTCATTTTAATCACTGGCTTCTCTGAAGCTCCCTTGAACATAAATGATGGCTTAATCTCTCATCTACCAAATGAGTTTGTTTTAAGCCCTGAAAGAGATACTGGGTGATAGAGGACCTGGATATGATCTATACTATCACATCAAGCTGATAAAAGCAGGCATTGGAAAGGAAACACCCAGATATCATCTGGTCAGCTGCTGCTTGAGTGCATCCTGCTGGAACTAAGAAGCCAAAAGATGCCTATTCTGTCCCACAGGTGATGCCTTGCAGCTGAAATGATGCTTTCATCCCACGTCCCTGAGCCTAACTCCAATAATGACAGAGTAGCCTGTCAGCTGGATCAGGGCCCAGGCAAATTCACTCACAATACCAACTGGTCTCTACTTCATTTGGTTTATTTCTCTCTTATGCAGAAGAAAAAGAATTCATACCTTTTAAAACCCTAGAGTACACAAAAGAAGTCCAGATGTAATATTATGCAGTGCTCATTTTTTGGAGACTACAGATAACCTTCAGCAAGCAAAGTATTTTGGATGCCAGTGGCATCTCTGGATATTCATTTTTCTTGTTGAACCACTCAAACCAAATGCTCTGTGTTGACTTCAGAAGCAGCTTTGTGAAATGACCATGAAAATGCCAATGTCATCCTGCATCATTTCCAATAAGCCTTGAGGTGACACAAAGTAGCAGCAGATAGTTTTTGTGGATCTGGGTTGCTTGTCCAAAGTGTATATGTAGGTTGAAGGTCTGCACCAGCCTCCTTGCTGCTTTAATGAGCAGAATGCAGTGTTTCCACCATCTGCCCCTGCAGATAGCAGGATAACATGTCTTTCAGTTGATGCTGTTAGAACAGGCTGTGCAGCTCATGCTCATTGTATGAGATACATCTAGATGACACTTAGTGCACTTCCAAGGTAGGCAGCTTGCAAAACAAAGCCTGTTTTGTAGAATCATCATGCAATATCTGCCCTAGATTTTACCCCTCACCCCCCCTTTTTTTTGAAGCCACGGATCCTACTAAGATAGAGAGTTCAACAATTATTACCCTGTGATAGGAGGGATTGCTGTGTCTCTGGATGCAGTGGGTGAGCTGCATTCAAGAAATTATGAAGACTTATGAGAATTACATTGAAAAACGTCTTGAAAAGTTGCCCGAGGGCTGGACAGGCTGCACTGTTAAACTTGTGGCAGACATTTATTAACCTACCTGTAAAAATTTCTGGAATCAAAGATTTTGCTCTTCCCAAGGGCAGACTATTCCGGAGTTGGAATTCCAGGTTATTCCATCCTTCCTGAGGTGCTTCCTGAGGTTGTGGATCCACTACATGCAAAATCTGTTCCTGTGAACACTATCTTCCTGTACACATAATTTGTGTTAAAAACAAGCTAGACAGATTCTTCTTACAGAGCAACACAGGACAAACAGCCATGAACTTGCAGCAAAATAAGTAGAAGAGAAATCATTATTGTTTGCTTCTGTCCAGTCAAATCTTGTTTTAAGGACAGTAAATAATTTAATTGAAATTTTACCGGGAAATTCCCAAGGCGTACATGTTGACAGTCAATAGCCGTCACCTACAGCAACAAAATGTTTCCCCAAAGCTCCCGTGACATTTATTTCTTAAGTGAAAGAGCTAATAGAACGACGATATAGATTGGTATTTCATTGTTTTTATTAGTCTGATTTTCAGATATTAAGGGAGATGCAGATATTTGATGACATTCAGATTCCTATACTGCTTGTATACAGATGCTACATGTGTATCTCCAGAGTTCTTGAAAGCAAAAATACCCTTTTTATAAAGATTGTTGGGTAATAAAAAAATTAATCTAAGTTTTAACTTTGAACTCTTGTTGACTTGCAAACCTTAAAGTATTATTAATATCTATATAGCTTTTTTTAGTAATGCCAAATTATTCAAGCGAGTACGTTTGGAACAAAACCATAAAAATATTTTTTCTACTGCAGTGTTATGAGTAGAAATGGAAATATGAAGAAATGGATGATTAAGCAGTATAGTACCAAGCCTACAACAATCATAAAATATAATTGCCAACTCCTAAGAAAGAAAAGAATTTTCAGATTGTTTTTATTCTCATCGATTCCCTTTTGTTTGGCTGGGTCTAATTTCAGATAGAAGAAAAGTAAAAATAGTATTTTCTTAGATTAGTTTTTTTCCTGTGTCTCTTAAGCATGGATTTTTTCCCATACAAGAATATCAGTTTCTAATTCAGTGTCTTTTATACCAATCAAATCCAAAGCTATTCATTTTTATCAAAAGAGAGTATCGTGAAAAGAGGATTTAAAAAAATAATTTTACATAAATGTTAACAGTATAATTAATGATAATTATGATAAAAAATATTTTTTAAAATTCTCTTTTCATGATACTCTCTTTTATTTTCTTCTTTTAAGCAATTTTGTGCCAACTGAGTGCATAATAGCATACCACATTTTTTATCTTTGTTCAGGATTTTGAATGAATTACTGTCTAGCCATTCCTCTCTGCAGTATTCAGGCAGAGATATATTGTGGTTCTGTCTGGTACAAACACTGTTTGTTTTTTAAAAAATGTTGTCTGCATCTGTCATAGTGTAGGCACAAACTATATTTAATTTTAAAAAATAGTTTGAACAGACACTATGATTAAGAATTTAAATGCAGAGACTTCAGTAAAAGAAATGTGAGATTCTTACAGAAAGCAAATCTTAACTCCAGTGAGAGTATATGAAATTTATCAAATACAATGAGTCCAAATAATCACAGAATTTGCTTTCCTTCTTTCCTCCCTCCCTTCCTTCCTCTTCCTTCCTCCCTTCCTTTTCTCTTTTCCTTTTTCCTTTCCTTTCCTTTCCTTTCCTTTCCTTTCCTTTCCTTTCCTTTCCTTTCCTTTCCTTTCCTTTCC
>JAUBNY010000224.1:166998-177641 GCA_032275445.1 Crypturellus soui | reverse complement strand
CCTTTCCTTTCCTTTCCTTTCCTTTCCTTTCCTTTCCTTTCCTTTCCTTTCCTTTTCCTTTTCCTTTTCCTTTTCCTCCCATTTAAACACTTGGCCATTGCTCTGTAGGGTTTTACATTTTTAAAGATACATGTGAAAAAAGAGGCTTTTTCAAATTCAGTACCTCATTTTGTCATGTAATTAATAAAAGGACAGTGAAAGAAATCAGCTTTAAGAAGATTTAATCTAGCCTATTTAATGCTTTAAACATGTTTCCTGGTATGGTAGGCTGTGGTCTCATTATTTTGCATGTTGGAACTTATACCTTGAAAAGCCTCTGCTCTGTGTATGTTTTTTCATCCTCTTCAATTTCAAAATCCTCCTTTTTACATGATGCTTCCCTACAGTGGGAAGCCAGCTAAGTGATTGGAGGTATGCCTTTGATTTATTTTCATTTATATCAGTGTAAATCCATTTATCCAAATAGAGCCACTCTGAATTTACACCAGGCTGATAACAGAATTTAACCCACACTTCTATTACATCTTTACAGAGTGTCTACATAGTTACTTCATTCCACATAGTTAATGTGGATGCACAAAGTGAGCTCTTCAGATGAGTCTGCTGCAATGGACAACTGTTCAGAAGGACAGACTGTGCTGTTCTCATCCTTTTTGGTACAGATATTGTCTTTTGTGCCATTGCACTGTTCAGAAGTAGTTGTGGATCTCCAGAAATGGTACTGGGCAAATATATACTTTAGTCTTACTTACTTACTTACTTACTAAAGTGTTACTGGTCTAGCGATGTGGGTCAGAGGTGTGGTGGGGAGTGATTTTTGTGATTACTGACAGAGTAATTCACATATTCCTCCTTAGAAGGTGAGCAAAAATGAGTGATGGCTCTTGCTGGGCACCACTGAAAAGAGGGTCTGGCATCAGCCTTTTGACACCCTGCCTTCAGATCCTCTCTTAGTTTTCTCTAAGGTAATCAGGTCCAACTGTCTCAACTTTTTCTCATGTGAGAGATACTCCAGTCCCCTAATCATCTTTGTAGCCTTATGCTGGACAGTCCTCTGGGGAGCCCAAAACTGGCCACAGTTTTGTGTTTTACTAGGACTGAGTAGATGGAGAGGATCACTTCCCTCAGCCTACTGACAACACCCTTCCTCATACAACCAAGTATAAACTTGGCCTTCTTGCCAAGAAGGCACATTGTGGGTACATGATTCACAGGACTTCCCGGTCCTCCTCAGCAGAGCTGCACCAGCAAGTCTGTTCCCAGCCTATACTAGTTTATGGAGTTATTTCCCACTATGGGCAGGATGCTGCACTTCCCTTTTCTGAACTTCACAAGTTTCCTCAGCATCCATCTCTCCAGCCTGTCCAGGTACTCTGTACGGCAGCACAGCCCTATGGTGCCTCGTCTACCTTTCCCATTTTTGTATCCTCAACAAACTTGCTGATGGTCTTTGTCCCTTCATCCAGGTCAGTGATGAGTAAGTTGAGCAAAACTGGATCCAGTACTGACCCCAGTACTGGTGGAGGAGGGGCACTGCTAGCTACAGGTCATCCATCTTGTGATCAGAGGATGTTACGGAAACGGTGTTGAAAGCCTTGCTGAAATCAAGGTAGACAACACCCACTGCTCTCACCAGTATCTACCCAGCCAGTCATTCCATCACAGAGGGCTAATAGATTGGTTAAGCATAGAATCATAGAATCACAGAATGCCTAAGTTTGGAAGGGACCTCTAGAGGTCATATAGTCCAACCCGCTTGCACACACAGGGCCACCTAGAGCACATGGCACAGGACTGCATCCAAGCGTGATATTCCCTTGGTGAATTCATGCAGACTACTCCTGATCACCTTTATATCCTGAGACATGCTTAGAGATGACATCCAGAATGAGCTGCTACACCATGCTTCCAGGGTGAGGCAGGTGAGGCTGACTTGCCTGTGGTTGCCTGGGTCCTCCTTCTTGCTCTTTCGGAAGACTGGAATGAAATTCCCTCTAATTTCAGGCATCTCTCTTGTTCTTCATGTACTTTCAAAGATGATGAAGAGTGGCCTTCATTATGTTCACAAGCTCCTGGAGCACCCTTGGCTGCCTCCTATTGGCACCCATGGATTTGTGCATATGCCTAAATGATCTCTAACCTAATCTTTTTTGACTCAGCAAAAGTCTTCCTTTCTCTTGACTTTTTCCATGGTCTCTAGAGTCTTGGATTCCTTAGGGCTGGCCTTAGCAAAAAAGACTGAAACAAAGAAGGCATTCAGTAAATCTGCCTTTTCTGTATCTTTCATAACTAGGAACCTATCCCATTCAGCAGTGGGCCAATATTTTTCCTACTCTTCCTTTTGCTACTGTATTTGAAGAAGTTCTTGTTGTCCTTGACATCCCTCACCAGATTTAATTCCAAATGGGCCTTGGCCTTCCTGCAGGTATTGCATCCCTGCATACTCGGGCAACATTCCTCAGTGATTCACAGGAGTTGCTCCTGGACTAATGGGATTGCCTGGACTTCCAAAGTGAATTGTGTCTCCTCAGCTGCGATCTGACCAGGAATGAGAGAAAGGGCTTATATCTTCTGGTATATCTTAAATATATGGGTGCTTTCTAAAGCCTACATATTGTCTTGCTGAATGCAGCACTCCTCAGCATGTAACTTATTTCACCTATTTGGTTAGACACTTTTTATGGCTCTGCATGACTCTTTTGTATTTCAGGACTGCCTACAGCAGTAGTCTAAAAATTAAGAGTTACAACTGGAAGAAGAGTGATTGCAGGAGATACAGGGGAGTGTTATTAAGAAATGCAGTTATTTTTTATTGTGTTTGAGGCTCTATGTCTGGAAGCACCTTGAGACAGAAAGGTGTGCATTATGCACAGCTACTTGCTGTTGTCAACAAAAGGATTCAGGAGTTGTGGAAGGTTTTTACACTCTTTTCTTTTCCTATTTAAGAGGAAATAATCTGACTGGTTCATTCCTCATTTTCAAGAAGACCTGAGGGTGTAGTTGCAACAACCATGCTAGTTATAATTCAGTTAAATGGAAGTCTATGCAGAATGAATTAGTGATATCTACACATATTTAGAGTTTTCTAATTATAGGTAAAACCTCACCCACGGACAAAAAAGTCTTATGAGTTTGGAAAGTTTTCATCAAAGTAAGCTCTGATAATACTCTTTTTCTTCATTCTGACATTCAATATTAATTAGTTTCTTATATAATATCAAGTGCATCAATATACATAGACCTTTTGTCTTAGAAAAAACCTCACAAATCAGTGACACTGGAGTGCATGAAAAAAAATTAGCAGGCTTAGTATTATTTATTAACAATCCTACCATGTCCATTATGGTCTACGGCTTACACCAAACAAACCAGAGATGTTCCCATCCCCAACATTAAAGCATCTTTTTTTTGTAGTCAGTTCTTTCCAAGAATCCCCTCTGTGCTTCCATCAGACTTTCTTTTAACACTTATTCTCTACAGCAGGCAAATCCAATAATTAACGATAACACTTCTGTGGAGTAGACCTAAATACTAAGCAAGGCTGTCTCTTGTCATCTCTGCCAGTTACTTGCTCTCTCATCTTTAGTAATTCTTCAGATTGATTCTACATAAAATTACTTGTTATGAAAACAATGGTATCTATGTCTTTTATTTTAAAACAGATAAATTTCACTTTAAATTTTTGGTTCCATTGGATCTTTGGAGAACTTTTATCCAAGAAAGGTCTGTTAAAATTAATTAAGGATATAAATGTTAAATTTGTTCTGTGAAAATCCTTTTTGTTTGTTCTGTTCCAGAAAACCCTTCAAAGTATGTATACATTAAATAAGGTTGAAAGTACAGATTCAAGTACTCCCACGCTAGATTTTTTTTCTGATATAGTGATGATACTTGCAGGTACTAGTGTTGTAACTGTGATAGTATGAAGCCTGGGAGGAGAGAGAGTATCGTTAGGAGACAAAATTTAATATTAAAAAAATAAAGATTCATTTTCTGACATAAGAATTGTCTGTTTTTTTGTAAGCTATGCCATTTGGTCTAAAAATGTTGCTGTATCTCCTAGAAGATCTCCTACTTAGTCAGCAGTACAGATGCTTACAATGCTTTACTGTAAATGTAAATCTTAATGTAAAAGAAAAGGGTTTTGTTAGTACATCTTACTTTGTTGAACTTAAGTTGGATACATACAAAAGCTGTACCTAACTTAGAAATATTTTGAGATATAGCTGTATAATATTTTTCTCTAATGTCAACTAGACCTATGATCTTTCATTTCCTTTTACTTCTCTTTTCTGTTTCCTAGATTGCTCTGGTTTATTTAGACTTGAACAGCTCTCATTGCAGTTATACGTGCAAGAATTTTGCAGTGCTGGTCCTTAGCTGCAACTGCAATATGTCAAGGATTTGATGGATTCTCTCACAAATGTTTCCTAGATTGAAAGCCTTTCTACAGGAAAGTTAAAGAAAGTTAGTTAAAATACTCAGCCCCTCAGTGCTGTGGCAGTGCACAAAGTTTGAGCTATACAGAGCCCAAACATTGTGCAGAATGGAACAAGAGTCCTCCGAAGAGGAAGGCTTTTATTTTGTACTTCAGTGAACAAACTGGCAGGTACATTCAGCATAAAAGCTAATTCACTGAAGACCTTCAAAAGAAGCCCATGTGGCAAACATCAGGTTAGTTCATTCAGGAGACCCTAAATACTTGTGCAGTGTAAAACAGTAGCAAAGAAAGGACACAGAATTGCCTAAAATAGTCCAGCTCCCGCATCCTCCATTCTGTTTGGTGAGTCTACATGCTTAGGAGGGTGTAAAGGGACCTCATGCAAAATCTTGTTGAACACCTTTGTGATCAGAAGTGACAAAATTCATGCCGCTCACTTTCCCAAAGATATTGAAAAAGACGGTTTTCCTTCAAGCATTAAGAAATCCTTTACTTTCACCAAACTCTTCCCCGCTCTCGCAGACTTTCCCAGGTTGTGCTGCTGGGCCTCTCCATGCACCATGACCGGTAAAAAACACGTGCCAGGCCTTTGGCCGCAGAAGGGTTTCCAGGAGAAGACTGACGCCTCGGCCAGATTTATGGCCAAGTTTCCATAGGGAACAGTGTATTCAGCTAACAGATTTTCATAAACATTTTCCTCTCCCATTTTGCTTTATTTTATTATACAGGTAAAATATGCCAGGTCACATATAAGCCTGATGATTTAAACGTGGTAAAGAGGTAATAAAACCTCATAAAAATACAAAATCTTTGCATTGTTTAAAAAACTATGATTATTTATTATATTGGTAGTACTGGCATGGTCATAATATTTATGCAAGGCAGTGTATTTAAGGGAAATGAGCAATATCTTGTAAAGAAGATTCATGACCATATATTAATACTGCAAGCAAAGAGGGGAAAAAAAGAAGAAAAGAATATTTTTTAGGTGAAGATTTAATTTAGTTTGAAACACAAGCAAGTCTGGAGTAGCTCTAAAGAAGAACCTGCCTGACTAAAAATTTGTCTTGACTTTTTCTTCCAACTCTACCAGTTTCCTGATAAAAGATACTGCCTCTCCCTACAAACCCACCTCACTATTATTTATAAAGCACTTTTGGCACTGAGCAAGCAGAGGAAAACACACTCTGAAATAACATAGTCAGCTGTGCTGTCATATGCAATTTGTTTATATAAAGCATAGCTACATCCAAACTGGAAAGGAAAAGATCTTTATATTGTGTTCAGATACGCAAGGCATTAAGCATTAAGCACCTCTTCCATAAGAAACCTTATACTCCTTTCCATCCACTAGATAGAGCTCAGGGACTTCACACGTCAGCCCAGAGTTGCCTGGGTGGCCTATTAGTTCCTTCTGACATGAGACCTGGAGAAAAATTTAAAGAAGCATGTTTGCAGAGCTCTATATTTCTCTGTTTAGAAATGTATCTGAAAGTTCATTATACATATTTTATATCATCTATGAATTCTCATGTTGGGAACAGTGATAGAAAAAATACTATTTTCTTCCTTTTAGACTTTTCTTTCATTTTATATTTGTAGGATATGGCCACAAATCTTATTGTGCAGTAGTTATTAAACATACTTTAAATATAGTAATGTAGTTAGTTATAGTATATATATAAATATAGTATAAACATTAAAGTTGCTTAACCTGACAAAATGGCTAGGGACACAGATAATTTAATTGTTGAAATATATACCTTTTGAAAATTAATGCCTCTTGTTGCTAGATTTTATAACCTTTACAATGATACTTTATAATAATGTGAAACTTATCTTCTGAGTTTAATTTTTCAGTGGCAGAATGTGAAATTTGGACCATTGGACTTTATGACAGTGTTTCTTTTCTCTTGTTGTTGTCCGTTTTCCTACTTTCCTCATGGAAGAATACTGTGAAATTGAATTGGGGTCAAACTAATAAAGTCGGATAGATACGGCTCCAAAAAGTATAGCTTTTTTAATGATGTGACTGGGCTAGGGAAATAGATTTTTATTGATTTTTTTATACCATCTTATGAAGCTTTTTTTTTTTTTAAAAAAAAACACTACTTGCTAATACATTTTATTAAATTAAGTAGAATGCTTCAGACAAAGCTCTATTTTAAGGTTGTAATTGCCTGTTAGTTTCTATAGTATTTTCCCTAAAGTTCCTGCACATGCAAAATGAAAGGCTGGCAGGATATCTTTGTGATTAAAAGTGATTCGTCTCTCTAAGGGAGGCCTGAGACTGCAGAAGGCAGATGGGGTTGAGGCTCTTTTGGAGCCAACTGGCCTTTTCCTTGTCTTGCCACAAGGCTATTAGAGAAACTAGAGATGAACTACAGAAAATACAGAAATTTGAACAAAAGTAATCAGCATGGAATATGTTGGGTTCAAATTCTTATATTTGCTTCTTTTTTTTTTCTCCCTTCTTTGGTTTTATTGATTGTGTTTTTCAGGAGAACTGTGTTCAGATTTCTGAGAGGAGAAGAGGGAAAAGGTCAGGCGGTCAGGCAAAGACTTTCTGTGGCAGTGAAGAAAAAAAAGGAAAAAAAGGAGTATGTTAGAAATATTCTCTTTGTGTAAGAATGTCAAACTATTAAGAAATCCAAGTACACAGTCAGATCTTGTATGATGTCCTCTGGTTCTATATGGTTTTTGTATATGGCCCCACAGTCAACTGATATATTCACTAGTAGCCTGGAGGAATTTCTTTCGAAGGACTCAGGTCACTCAGACCTCCCTGTCTGTTCGCAAGGTAAAGGGTCTCCAGGTGCTGCATCACAGCAAGGGCAGCCTGTGCTCGGCAGAGTGCCATCATCCTGAATTTCAGATTTTTCCTGATTTCTGAGTTAGCTCTGGTTATTCAGCTTGCTTGGAGGATGATATTTCTGTAAACTAGTTTGACAGGCATTAAAGCAAGAGTTACACAGAAAGCATAAAATGTTGAGTAGAATGAAGCAGGTACTAAATGAGGATGGATTTTCACCTCTTTCCAATCTCTGCAGTAAAGAAGGACAATGAAATTTTCATGTTTCTCAGGGCATGCTCTGCACATTGTATACAATATTTCTGATTACCATAAGAGAAAAGTTATATGTGGCTGCTGTCTAGAAGTTTGTCTCTTACTGAGAAAAAGAGAGAGTTTAATGCTGTTATTCCATAAAAAATGTTTTCAAAATGCATTATAGTAATGCATTCACCTCTTCATCTCTTCGAAGCAATAAGCTAAGAGACATGGAGCAAAGCTAACATACAGTGGCCACTTAACTCCAGGGGTCAGTATCTCTTGTACATTAATATTTGCAACAACAAAACTAACAAGTTTGACTGAAAAGTTAAATCACAGGTCTACTACTATTCTTAGCAATATTACATCCTCTTTCCAAACCAGAAACGATATGTACCTTGTTACAAGTGACTTCTATCACCAAAATACACCTAGAAACCATAAGACAGGAATGGAACAAGTTGGAATTCTTTTTACTTTTGTTATACGAATGCTTTTTTTCCTTCCTGAAGAGGGTTTGCTGAAAAAAAAGTCCTGTACAGAATGTTCCTAGCAAAATCTGCTTGAAATAATTGTAAAACTGGACCTTGTGCCTATGTGCACACAGATACACAAATAAAACAACAAATGCATGCACAAATTAACATGCAGCACATGACAGAAACTGCTCAAACCAAAAATCATAGTATTTAGCACAATGCTAAGTATTTTGGTTGCTAACCTCTAGACTGGGCAGATAGAGCAATGCTTCAGGGTTTCTGCCTAGGGAAATTTGCATGATTTTTTTCTCTATCCCAATAATTCATTTCTTTTTCTCATATGAGATAAGTAGTAATCTTCTGTCTTGATTTACTGACATAACATTCCATTCTAAGAGCCAATTTGTATTTATTTGTTTTGGCTCCCAGTGATATTTCATGGATGACCTAACTCCAGATCAAACTGCTGCTGCCAAGATTAGTGACAGGTTCATTCCCCCACTCAATAGTTGAGATGGGTGTGCTCCTATGAGTGAATTAAATCCATATTTATTTGTATCATTTACATCTAACTTCATATGGACTTGACCTGATGCTACCAATCCTGGTAGGCTTCAGTGATCCTACTGAACAGACCAACTGCTCTGCCCGTCCCAATTTCTCTTCAGTCACCCAGACATAAAAGATTTTGATCGTTAGTTCTGAATGAGAAAAAATGCTGAAGGACATCCAGGCTTACCATTATGTAGATCTATTGGAAATTTGACTTGCATTTATTTGATTTCACAAAAGTTCAAATATGAATTCAGGTAAATCTAGGACATTTTAACACGTGTTTCCAATTTTCCCTTCTTATGATGAGTATAAAGCCCCACTTTATGAATCTTTCTAATTCATATGGTGTTCTTCTGGTGTATCTGTGGAAAAGAGCACCAGTAAAAATAGTATTAATTCTAGATGCACTATATTTTGATTTGCAAAGCTGTTTTCTAGAACTTCTTTATCTCTTTAACTCTTTTTTTTTCTTTAGTTCTGCTTTCCTTAGTTTTCCTTTCTATATCAAAATTAATCTGGAATTTTCTTCAGAAAATGAATGAGAATCAGTTGCTCTCGGAATTAAATTGAGACTGCACCATTTGCTTTGTCTGTTGAACTACTTCTGGTAGGTCACAGGCTTCAGTGAAGCTAAGAAACTGACTCGTGGGTCTGTACTACAACTGTAGCAGTCCATTCTTCCTCCTCAAGTATGAGTTGGCATGAGTTCTCTCATCGTACCTTAGATACACGCAATGCTAATATTCACATCTGACGCAGCTGTCCTTGCTCCTAGAGAATTCCAGATTTTGATGCATCCTACCTGTTAAGAGACTTCTGATTCAGAATAGAGGACTTTTGTACCCTAGAAATTTATTTCTCTCCATTTTCTGTAAAGAGATTTCACAATATCTAGATCTAATTCAGACATTTATATTATCTTCATCTGGACAGATTAATCCTTCTCATCTACTCGCATACTTTAGGTGGCTGTGGTATGTATAAGGACATTACATTCAGCTGAAAGCAGAATGTAAAAAATCTGCTAACACTATTTTACTTCCAGTGACCTCTATTTAGCAGTTGTTCATTTACTGAATTATCCACTACGTAAGTGGATCCAGTACATAAGATACTATAACTTTTCTTATAAACTCCAAATATATTTGGACGGGAGAGCTGGTATTTGGATCAATAATGGCAGTACAAATAAAATGTGCATTTCTTTTTAAATTATACACGTCCTGCTAAATTATACTCTTCTGTGCATTGCTGGCAAAATCTTGACAAGACATTAACAGGACAGTAAGAACATGAGGAGATTCGACCTGCTTTCCAGTTTCCCAAGTTTTAACTTGGGAAAGGCATGCAAGGATACATTTTTTTTCATAAGACTCTGGACAGCAAATTATCATTAGTATTTATTATGGTTTGTAACATTGCACACTTGACAGTTCTTTAGCAAAGTGTGCTTTGGTTCGCTCGTGTGTATCTTTTCTGTGGTAGTTCATGAAAGATAAGTATGTCTAGGCTTTTGCAGGAAGTGAAAATTATAATGTATATAAAAGTGCCAGAAAAAAAAGATATTTTTATCTTCTGGAATGTTTGCTTTCAATTTTTTAACACCTTGCACACTGACAGACCCAGATTTTAATATCTATATCCATGTTACATTTAATGACTAGAATTAAAAATTAAGCTACCAAACCCTGAAGTGGAATTCATCCTTTTTTTTTTTTTCTTTAAAAAAAAACACAGATGCAGGTATCCAAATAATGGTGCAATATGCAAGTTACAGTTAGTTCTTCCCTAATTAAAGTCAGATGTTCAGAACCTCACTGGAGCCTGGGTATTGAATTCCCTGTTAAAATTATCACCGTACATGCCTGGCATGTTTCAGCTCTATTTTCTCACAGAAAAGAAAAAAAAATAAACTATCTTGAACTGTTCTACAACCAACCAACCTGAATCCCAGGAGATCCCCCTAGGTGACAAACTCCTTCTATGTACACAGTACAGTACTTAATTACTATTTTAATACTTCTGGTATTTCTGTATGAAAGAAACCAGAGTATCTCCTGATATGCCACAGAGGAATTGCCTATAATGCTAATAAGCATAAGATTTTCTTCAAGGG
>JAUBNY010000224.1:155009-166898 GCA_032275445.1 Crypturellus soui | reverse complement strand
AAGAAACCAGAGTATCTCCTGATATGCCACAGAGGAATTGCCTATAATGCTAATAAGCATAAGATTTTCTTCAAGGGGATTTATGTTCAGATTCATCGGCAGTTGTAATATATTTAAATAACAATAATAACTACGATTGCAGCCTTGAAATTAATATAACATTCCCTATTTTTACTTTTTTCTCTTTTAGTCTGGATGCAAACCTCAGATAGAGGCTAGAGAGGTGAAACTGGATATGGACCTCACACATCTCAATAAGCAAACCAGTTGTACAATCCTTCCTCAGAAAGAAATAGTACTGTAGGAGTAAGATGTCAAAATCATGGAAAAATAACTATTCTTAGCTTAGTCTTTTTAGCTTAGCTGCTAGCCAGAAGTATTAAAATTGCATGCTGGAGCCTGTTTTCAGGAGTTTTTCTGTACAGCTGTACATACCCCAGTTGTCCATCCAAAACCTTTCTGCTTTTCACTGAATGCAACCAGAAGCCAGAGTATTTTATCTTCCTCTATCACTAAGTAATTAATTACAATACCTTAGATGTTAAGAAAGGTTGATATTTATAACAGAGGGATCAGGCTGAGATTTTCAATATATCAGACTAACCAGCACCAGATAGCCTTCAATATATTGAACCTAAATTCACAGGAAAATAAATCTTAATTACAGAATACATTTTCTTCCTCTGACAGTGAAAAAAAAGTGTGTAGAAGAAAAGCAAATATTTTTATTAATTATTCAGTAGAAAGGTTAGACATTAATGCTTTCTTAATAACGCTACTTGGAATATTGCTTTTGCATGTATTAAAGATTGCTGTTATGAAAAAAAATCTAAATTCAAATTCCTTATACTCTACTCTTATAGAATACCCTGGATTACAACTGCTAACAGATATTTGCAAAATAAGCAAAACTAGTTCATGGTTATTTTTTGTGTCTCAAGATTTAAAATGTTATACTGGTTGTAAAGACAGTCTAATTTCAGATTTCATCCAGTTATGTGAGAAGGTAATTACAGAAAATATTTTGTTCTGATTATTGTCTTCCTTCAAGCATTCTTCCTAATGTTCACTGCCTAATAGTAAGATATTTTGAGAGACTGGCTTCTTTAATTACCTCAACTACCAAAATGCCCTTGAATCTCTGTTTGGGATCTGGGATGTTAGCTCTCATTGTTTCTGTGATTTGAAATCACTGGAAAATTGTGGTTGTTTACAGGAAATCTTATTCTGTTTAAATCACATGTGATTTATATGTTTATGTGATTTATATGTGTTCACATGTGGTTTGGATTTGCCAGCTAATTAATGTCTCTGCTGGGCTGATTGTGTGCCCTGCTGTACAGTGTGCTGGGCTCTTCCCAACAGGAAAGTGAAGATCTTGCTGAAACCTCTTCTCTTCCACTTAATCTGCTCTACGTGCCGGATGTCAGTCTATGGTGAAGTGGATAGCAAAACTTGCCAGTGAGCATTTGACATCATTCTTGAAGAAAACACTGAAATATAAAACTAGTAATTGAAGCTCATTCTGTCCTTAGGGAAGGCAAAATAGCCACAAGCCTTTCAGCTTCATAAATTGTCCATGAATAGCAGCTGAAAAATGTAGCATTTCAATAAATGGAAAAAATAGTAATTCCTAAGCACATGGATTTTTGATATTTGTTAGACAAGCAGTATAATTTTCTCAAATTGCTCATCCTAGCAATGGTGAAGAGTGGTTTATTTTCTGGAGCTGTATGCCCTCCATGTTCCACTGTTTTTAGCCTTGTCACTGCTGCACCATTTAAGCTAAGAGACATTTTTTATCCATAGATTTGAGAGTGGTCCTCTCTTGCTGCTCTGCAGGACTTGTATTTCTGAATTTGTGTAGTAAAAGATCACACATCACAGGGGAGAACCTGCTCAGCTCCTGTGGTTTAAATCAAATCAGGATCAAAGTAGTTTATTGATTTATTAATGACACTGTTAACTAGCAATCAGAGAACTATGCATTCAGGATCAATATTGGTGATACAACAAATAGATGACAACAGAGGATGCTTACAGAAAGCTAATACACAGCTACACATGTCAGATATCCTTCTGTAACTAGTGCCCGCTCAGGTTTGCATGCAGTCCCGGGTGTGCAGGGTCCCCCTGGCAGCACCTCGCAATCTGCTGTAGGTCCCCCAGCTGCTCGGGGGTCGCTTGTTGAGGCACAAACCACTGCCCGCCCCTTCTTCCCTTCCTGATCTCCTGGGCTTCTCCTGTCCTGCTTTCCGTGAGGGCTCCTCCATACGAAGAGACTGTGAGGAGTCTCTTTGTAGCTGCTCTTTAATCTGGTTAATTTGCTTGATTTAAACCTCTCTTCGCTTCATTGGAACTGCTGCAAAGAAACATGTAGAACAAGTTGCAAGATGGAACACATAGAGAAGGTGCTGAACTAAGGAGATATGACACCCCTACATCTGCAAATACCACATATAGCAAGTTCCATATCTCTGGCCTTTGCTTTCATCTTGTCTCTCTCCACATTTTCACTGTCCTTAAATAGAATTTTGGATACATTTATTTTGTCATGTGTGGCCCTCTAAACCCTCTCTGAGGTTTCTTGGATGTTTCAATGTTGAATTTAGAAAAACAAAACACCTGTAGCTCCCAGTGTGGAGGAAAATGAGATCTTGTTGTCTGTACTTCCGCAGGCTGTGACACTCTGAATAAGCTCATAATTTAGGAAGGATAGAAATATTATTAGAAACAATATAAAGATATCATACATGTATCTGACACACACGCACATACACTGACACACTAAAAAGGGCTCTTTTAATCAAGTGTTTTACAAAAATGTATTTTCAAAACACAAGTCCTGAATACTCTTTTCTTGTAACTTTATTTTTAAATGTCTGTATGGTTTTCATTTTCTTGGTGCTAGGAACTGTGTGCATATGTGTATTTTGTAAATCCTGTGTCTGAGAAGCAACTATCAGTACACGAGCCTCTTATCAGGAGCGATTGTATTCAGATATGAAGTAAGCTGCAAGTTTTCATGAAGCTGGGCTTCAGGGAATCCTTATGTGGTCTGAGAAAGTGCAGGAACTTAGGTGCAGCTCTGCTTGTGTTTGTGGAGGTGAATGAAAAGGGGAACAAGCAGATTTTCAAGTTCTGTATGTAACTTTTAGGCACTAGTCAAACAGAAAACACTTCCTTTTCTCCCTATTTTATACATATGCATATACATAGAATATGGAGATACTCCATAAAAACTCCTGGAGGAATGTTTGCATTTGAAAAACTAGAAGATGGTTTTGAGAGACTTAGGCTGTGTGCTTTTGTTTACACTTTCCCTCCTGGTTTTTAAAGATAAGTCAAAAAGGGACCATTTGAAAGAGGTGTCTTTGTTGTGAACTCAGTCTTAGAAGAAAAAATCAGTTAAATTTAACTAATTGCTAAATTTACATGTGGTTTCTGCTAAAGATGTTTAAAAATTAATATACATGATTCCTCTGACTGGTAATTTTTCTTTTTGTCCCCAAATCAGAGAATTTTCCTGAATCATCCAAAAGATTTTTCTAGTCCCATTTACACCCTCTTAGATTAGAGTTAAATTACCAGTCAGGTAAGGAACACGAAGGAAATCTGATTTAGCTCAACCAGCGAGGTTTGTTTGGAACAAGGTTCTGCAGCTTGAGGATCTACCATTTTCTTAGAGACAGATATTTTTTGTTCTTCCTTTTTCTTCTGTGCATTCTTGGTCACCTCAGGTGTTTTTAATAATATCTACCAAAAAGGTTGTATTTTTCCTACTTTTTCTTTCAAGAAATATGATGAGTAAAGCCAAATACTTTTGTCTAGAACACGAAGAGAATACATGATTTGTTACGTCTTTACATTTAATATATACATGCTTCCTCAATTATGATTGCATACAACTACTTAATAAATTTGGTTAGATATGTCTCCAGTCATCTGAACTTGTGTATATAAATGTGTAATAACATTTCTCTTTTTTTCATATGTACTCATTCTTCGTTTAATTTATTCAGAAATATAATACAAATGCACAATTTTCACATATGTTCACTTTAATAATATGAACTTTAATATTATCCTATGTAAGTATTTACTTTATCATTTATTTGTTCATTATGTTGTCATTAGGGCTTTATATATAATATCTTTTACTATTGGCTCAAATAATGAGGAAAATAAATTTTTATAATTATGAAATAAATCTTGTATTTTCAGTGCACTTACTGGTTTTGTGACCTTTGAAAATGTATAATTCTCTCTGTATTACCTGTATTCTCATATAGAATGTGTAATTCTCTCTCTGTAAATGTATTTTCTCTGCATATATGATACATCTCTTTTTTTTTTTTTCTTTTCTGTCACAGTGGATATTTATTGAATGACTTGATTTAGAACTTTTATTATTATTCATGGCTTTTTTCATAATGGTTCTCCTTTGTAACACTACAAGGCTCTATTTAAAATTTCATTATTGGAGAAATTACAGGCTTATAGTATAAAATAATTATTTATACTCTTTCTACATAAACTATCGATCTTTATTCTATTGATCTTTGCTCATTTCACAAAGGATCTTGAAAATGAATGTGTGTTTGTGTATATATGTATATATATGAATATATATGCATCACATTTTAAATACTTTTTGTTCTGCAGAGAGACAAATTTACTTTTTTAAAAAATAGTTTTTTCAACATGCCTGGCTCTACACACAGTATTATGATGCCTGAATTTGGTAAAAGGTGTGGAAGAGGGAAAAGGGTCATTTGCCAAAGCACATGCTGAGACAGACCTAAACAATTTTGAGAACAGTCTTCTTAAACTCCTGCTAGTGGCACCAGAGTTGGGGATTCTCTCTGGATCATGGCTTTTTCTCAGCTTATCCTTTATCCTCTGGCTGCCAAACGGTGAATGAGTGACCAGGATTACTGAGGCTGCTGAAAGAGATTTTTCCTGCTCTTTGGGTTAAACCATGGTTCAAACAACTTCTCAGTCATTTCCAACACCCTATCTATTGGGGTGCCACTATGAATACAACTGTTTTCCTCTTTTTAACTCATGATAGAAGGCAGTCTAATTCATAAAGGTCTCTGCAGTTTGTGGAAATAAATTACAGAACATTACCTGGAAAGCAAGTAAGGAGTAGAGCTTTAAAAAATATAAGCAGCAACATTGGCACACTTTATCATTTTATTTCCTTAAACCCTTTATGGTACACCCATAGTAAAATGGCCAAACAAGTAAAGTGGCATGTTTGGAGGACAGAAAGGGAGGTATAAGCAACCAAAGCCAATCACATAATTGCACCATCTGTATCACTTTGATATTCTCCAAGCAAATACAAAACCAAATATTGTATGGATTCTTTGTTATGTGAGCACGCATATTTAGTGGTGCTATTCTGATTTTGCAGAGACAGTGGGCAAAGTTTTAGTATCTTAATTCCAGGAAACCTCCTACTGAAATCCTGTATGATCAGAACTGCAGAGTTAGGTCAATATTTATGTTTCTAGCTCAGCAGAACAATGGTGCTAGTGTTATCTGTCTCTGCTTTATCCTGTAAAATCCATTACAGAACAACCCAAGGAAGATCCAGGATTTTATTTTACTATTACCTTTAGAATACGAGAAAAGTTTCAGAATTAATTTTTACTGGAGTGTTTTCAGACTTTTTTTTTCTCCTTTAGAATAATGATTCAAAGATTAATTTGTTTCCATTGTCAGAAATGTGCTGGAGAAGCATGGGATTTTTCTTCCTATTTGGGCAGTGTAAATCTTCCTTAACATGCCTTGAAGGCTAAATCTTCTCATTTCTCCCAGGAACCCAGTGCTTACAGGAAACGGGAAGTTGGAGGATGCTAATAAAGTCACTCCCATCTACTGTTCCACTAACTGCCTGTGTCTCAGGAGGATGAACTGGAGAAACTACTCTATGCTGGGAATTGCAAGAACACCTTTTTTTTTTCTCCTTTGCTCCTTCCTTTTTCTACCTTTGCTGAACAGTGCATTTAATTTTCAAAAACACATAGTTTTATTTAAATGTTTTGTAAAACCTTGCTTAATGATACTTGAGCTCTTGGTGACTTCCTAACTCTGAACCTGGCTCAGCTGATGTCATCCTAAAACCTTTCCTCTTAAAAAGGAAAAGCCCAAACCCTGCATTTAAGTTTGAAAATCTTCAAATTTGAATTTACTTGAAATCCAAACCTGATTCTATGTGCCGTGTTCAAAAAGCACACAGAGGGAAGTTAAGAGCATGCTAACAAAAGCCGATGGACTTCAATACCAAATAACAGCTTTATAAACCAGTCTAAAGAGAGAACTAGGAAAAAGATTTAAAAATTTCCTTCGGGAGTGGGTGTTATAAGCAGTTGATTACTCTAACATGTGAAAATAGCACTACAAATTGAAGAACAAGATGGGTTCCCTATTACAACTCAGCATGGGCCATACAGAGCTGCCGGCTGCATGGACATCCAGCAGTGCTTTCAAGTCTGCCACCTTAGAAACTCTCAAATAAGGTGTTTTTGCTTATGCAGGTGGGATGTGGAGTCATGCTTTCCTTTTTCTTCCCTTTTCTTTACAACCAAAAGAATAAAAGCCGTTTTTTTTTTTTCATGACTAAGTGGCTCTCCCCAATCCTGAAGTGAGAAGGGATGTACAGACTCCTAGAAAATTGACCTGCTTCTCTAAAAGCTGATTCATTTTGCAAACCAAATAGTTTAAGTGGCACTACAACAAGAATAAAAGTGTCCTTAGCTATTTAGAGCTTCACAGGTTTTTAAACTTTTTTTTTTTTTTTAAATATCTTTTTGTAGGGTTTGAAGGCCAGGCAGTGTTATATGGTAGCAATTCAAAGGGGAAAGGAACTGTGGAAGTCTTTTAATGAAAATTGATGTGAAATAGAGTGCATAGACAAAAGAGGAAACCACTGGCTTTCTTTAATGTTAGCACTAGATTTTGAAATTAAGCATAGCTGGTAGAGAGAAACCACACAGTTTACAGAAGCGGATACATGCCTTGGTACTAGCACACCCTGCAAAGTGCTGCAGGATAAATAAATCACTGTTTAACAATAACTTTGGCTTAACATAGACAATACCACTAGGCAGCAATGCTGTTCATTAATGCTTAGCTGCTATACAGCATTTAAAGCACTTGAAGCACCAAGCATTAGTAATCGCCCTGCCGTGTTTCCATCTAGCTGCTGTCAGTACAAATGGTCCTCCCTGATACACCGCCACCAGGGCAGAGCTCAAGCCTTTTCATGTAGCAGGCTCTCTTTTCTGACTGCAATTTAAAAGAAAAATGAGGAAAAAAAAAAAAACTAATAAACTCTTCTAAACTTGCTAAGAAATTTCAGCCGTGGCATGTTGCTGGTATTGCGTTAGGTGGAGACCAGTGTTGCCCTGAGCAAAGGAGTAGTGTAAAGACAGCCCGTCATCATCACTTTGATTGCTCTTTTTATTGGAAAAATGACATCTTTTTACATAACCAAATTCTCTTTTTTTAATAGTATGATAAGTTGAATTCTATTTATTTTTAGATAAGAAAATTATACTGACGGCAGCAGTTGTCACACAAGATAATGGGTAATGGGCAAAGACGATGAGAAAAAGGTCATGTAGACTAATTTTTGTTATTAGGAGTTAAATAGGATGTGTAGTGACCTGTGCAGGTATTAGAAATGAGCTATATGTACCAGTGTGGTTGATCACTGCACACACAAATGCTCTAATTTAGAAATGTATTTAGCTGTCACTGAAGATACAAAGCACAGAAATCGTAAGAAAGTTTAGAAGATATGCTTGTATACCAGAATTAAAGATTTACTTTAAGTATTTGTCAGCAGAAAGTGCGAATGTATGAACTGCAAAAATGCTCCGAGCTTGTTGAAATGAGTAGAAGGATGACAGGAGAATGGTATTATTCACAATAGTGTTTGTTATTTGGGGAAAAGTATTAGCAAAAATAAGGAATTGACAGCAATAACAGTGTAAGTAGGAAGAGAGAAAAGAAACTGAACATAAGAAATAAGTGAAAGTATAATTTTAGAACAAATCAAATAAGTATAGTTCTTCACACTTAAGAGGCAAGTCTAATGTGGAAAGTGATCTTTTTTATCCTTTTGTTCCATCCACAATCCTTTTGTTCCATTCACATAATCTTCATCTCTGTTTAATTTCCAGTTTACCCTTTCTCCTCTCTTGCATTTTTATGAATCTTAAAATCTGGTTTTCTGAATGAGAAAATAGGGAGGATTCTTTAGTTCTTATTCTTAATAACCATATATCTCTTCCTCACCAATAGTTAAATTTTCTCTCATGTATTTCATTGGAGGATGAAACACTGCAAAAAAATGACATTCCCAGAAGCACCTCTTTTTTTGCTACTGGTTTATTGGAGGGAAACACGCTCAGAAGTGTTACCCACCCCTCCCAGTGTTGCTTTACAGTTTGGGAGCATCACCTGGAGGTGCCAGGAATGTTATTAGACCAAAAGCAATTTTAATGAAGAACAAAGTAAATGTATTTATTTTTCTGAAGAAAAGACTTGTCAGTATGTTGAAACTTAGATAGGCAACAGCAATGCCTAGCTAAGAAAACACATTTTGCTAACAGTGTTCTCACAGGGTTATATACATATCCTATTTCTCCTTTGGTGTCTGAGTTTGCTCAACAGTTAATTTTTTTTTCTATACATGCCAGGGGATAGTTGCCAGTTCAGATTTCTGATTTCACTGAATGAGGCTGAAAAAAAGGATTGGTTCCTGAAGTAATCTGAAGAGCTGACAGGCTGTGAACAATTGATGTTACATTTTTATTTTTTCTATAAAAAAACAGCATTTAAATAAAGTCAGCAAAAGTCAGTTGCTGGAATTAAGTAAGTTAAATTCTTTAAATGTTTTTTTTCACCTTCTACTCGTATTGCTGTATGCTGGCCTAATAATGCTACAAAATGCCAGTGTGATTTTTCTTAAATACATTTTAGGGAACAAAGTCCTACATCTAGTCACACATGGTCTGGAACCAATCCTCCATTCTTGCTGTCAATTAATCTGTAGAGAATTTAAATTTTGCAGATGGTCTGTTCTTTTATGGCAAAACACTCTGGAATGTGAAGGTGATTTAAAACTCGTTCCACTTTTTTTTTTCTGGCTAGAATAGTCAATTTATTTGCATTTACAAATATGTGAATTTCTTGTATATACAAATATGTTTCAGAAAGCAAATAGTTTGCTTGGGAGAAGGAAAATGTTAGAATATAGCTTTTATTATGGTTAGAAAATGTGCCAGTATTCACTGAATTTAAATAGATTTTATTATGAAGTGTAGAATTTAATAATTATGCAGATAAGCATAAGAAGTTACTTTATGCTAAAGTTGTTAGGAACTCAAAATACTTGTAAAAATATCCTTAAATATATGCTATAGTCTTATCAGAGCAGACTATAATTTATTGAGAATTATGAATATTTACTGGAATGGAGGATTTTTTCTCTTTGAACATTTCTTTGAGAGAGTTTATCATGTAACACTGAGCTCATATTGTTGTTATTATCCACTCCGAGCAAAAGAGTAACTTGGATGGTATAAACGTATGTTTGCCTTTGTTCACCAGACATTGACTGCTCTGATTATCTCTAGGAAACATAAAATAACCCCTGGCCTGTTAGTGTATGAGAAGGATTCACAATTTTATAAAGAGTTCTTGGGTTGCACATGACTGGCACCTATATAATGAGAAAGAAAAATAGTTTTCACTACATTCTTTTTTAATTTTCCTTGGAAGAATGTGAAAATGTGTCAAACAATAAGTTTAAGTAATTATCTTACTTTTTTTTAATCTTTCATTCCATCCTTTTCTAGTAAAAGTAGTACAGAAAGTGAGACAATGAACACACTCAAACATTTAAAGTTACATGTTTCAAGATGAAGGCAGCATGGATTTGTCTAAATTGATTTTCTCTTGAATAATTAAGAAGGTGAGACATTTAAAATTAAATTAAGACTTCTAATTTTCTTCTGCAGTTATTTTTTAAGTCTCATTTTCTGAAAATATACAATACTTAGGCTTTCACCATGTTAGCACTATGCAGACTTGCATAGAGATCAAGGATGCATTATATCAGGACGAATTATATTCATGACTTAGGAAGAAGAAATCATTAATTCTATAATCTAAGCAGAAAAAAATAGAAGAGCAATGGGAAACTCCCTAGCCACATGTCCTGTATGACCCTATTCAGGTAATTTTAACTTCTTTATAACTCAGTTCTTTACCTGTTAAGTATGAAGAATCAACTTCCATTTTTCAAAGAGATGCACAGAGGATAAATATTAAAATTTCTGATCTTTTCAGAGGCTGATATTTTCAGAGTTCTGATCTTTTTCAGAGACTATAGTAATGATAGACAATAAGGATTTATATGTAAACAGGCAGGTTAGGAGCTGAACAAATGCTCTTGAAGCTTTCTATCTACCAGTTACTTCATTTCATGTTAATATGCCTGGATTGGCTTTATTAAAGCTTCCTTTTCATATGAAACTTGATTTAAAATAGCCCCTCCTCCCCCGCCCTTTTTTTTTTTTTTTTGGCTTGGTTTAAAGCAGTCCAGACAATTTGCTCTTATCACACTCAGCTGGGGAATGAAATAAAAACACATGTAAAATTAAACAGATGCCTTCCACTTCAAGGTTAACACCCATTACCTTTGAATCTTTCAAAAGCAAGTGAGAAGCAAGTATATCTATCTGCCATGTCCTGCAGAGCTCTGGATACAGTCATCCAATTTCTCAAATAATATTCAAGTTAGTTTCAAACCTTGCAATTACTTTTCCCCCTGAAGTAAGTTAATGGTGTTTTTATCTTAATTTTACTTCCCCATCTATAAAAGTAGTCTTACTTCATGCCAGACCTTGGGATGTGTGAACTTTATGCAAGTCTGGTGTTATAATTGGGGAAATGTGCTTTGCTACATCATAAAATTCAATTTAGGTTAGGAGAAGGAAAATAGCATTTGGCAGAAATGAAGAGAAGAATCTAGTTTTAAAAGTTAACATCCTAAGTGAAAATGTTATGCAACTCTGTACACAATTTTAAAACATCTGTAAGGTTTTTAAACACAATCACCTATTCCCCCTCCTGTCTTTGCATATGGGGAATATATTATAAAATCTTTACCTTAACTAGACTTGGTTTGGATTTATAAAAAATGTTACTGTCAGAAATGGCAAACATTCAGCAGGCCCCGTTAATTTCAGTGGGAACTACTGAAAGTTCAAGCTTTTCAAAAGCCAGTGAGTGAGGATCCAGTTTTGCACATGCAGAGCTTGGAGCTCAGTCTGAGGTCAGTAGTACACCATGAAGGTTAGCATGCAGATGTGGACCTTTACTTCAGTGTATACATATTTCAGAACTGGACCTCAGTAACCCTTCCTGGAAAACTTTGACCTATGGATATGTTCAGCTTCTAATAAAATAAGATAGAATCATAGAACCATAGAATGCCTAAGGTTGGAAGGGACCTCTAGAGGTCATCTAATCCAACCCCCCTGCACACGCAGGACCACCTAGAGCACGCGACACAGGGCTGCATCCAAGCGGATCTTGAAGGTCTCCAGATAAGGAGACTCCACAACCTCTCTGGGCAGCCTGTGCCAGGGCTCTGTCACTCTCACTGTCAGGAAATTTTTCCTTGAGTTCCTGTGGAACTTTTAGTGCTTCAGTTTGTGGCCATTTCCTCTAGTTCTGTCAGTGACCACGAGTGAAAAGAGGCCGGCCCCATCCTCCTCACTGCCTTCCTTGAGGCACTTATAGACACAGATCAGGTCCCCTCTCAGCCTTCTCTTCTCCAGGCTGAACAAGCCCAGCTCCCTC
>JAUBNY010000224.1:143312-153565 GCA_032275445.1 Crypturellus soui | reverse complement strand
TGTAAAATAGGGTCAACAGTGAATTGATAAAGTTTTCTGGTGATTTGAAATTATTCAGGGTAACATGACAAAGACTGAGGAATTGCAAAATACCCTTTGAAATAGTGTGATCAGACAATAAATTGAGAGATAGAAATCAATTAAATGTAAATTGCATAACCTTTTGGTCAAAAAGTGTCCTAGGACTATGAAAGGTGATGGACTCTAATGACTATTATCACTTAGGAGATCTGGGGTTATGTTAGATAGTTCCCCCAAAATATCAGCTCTGTGTGCAGTAGCAGTCAAAGCAAATACTGCATTAGGAATTATAGGACAAGGTTTGAAATATAAAATGAAAAATATAATTTGGCCACTGGTATAAATTTTTTTTTTTTTTCCCACATCTTGTGCAGTTTTAAAGCCCTCATTCCAAAAGATGCTAAATTGAAATGGAAAAGGTTTCAGGGAATGTCGACAAGACCAACCAGAAGAAATGAATGGCTTCTATGTGAGGAATGATGGGCCCGGTTAGGATTTCTCAGCCTGGAAAGAAGCTGATGTAGGGGCACTATGACATAGAAGCGTGTGAGAGACATGGAGAGCATGGTTAGAATGAACGGTTGTTCATTCTCTCTCCCTATACAAGAACAGAGTCATCATGTCAGGCTAGTAGGAAGCAAGTTCAAAACTGAAAAAAATGATGTTTTCCTTTGCACAGTGTCTCTTTCTCCTGTGGAATTCCTTTCCAAAGGGTGTTCAGGAGGCAAGTGTTTTGCAAAGTTTAATGGGATGCTGGATAAGTTCTTGGAAGAGAGATAGGCGACGGTGGCTAAATAACAACCCACATCAATCCAAGGAAATCTCCTGAGTATAAACAGTCAAAAGCTGAGTGTGGACTCCTGGCAAGTCTCAAAAATACTTGCTCTGTTATTGCTTTTTCGCTGATCATCTGCTTATTGTGACGATTGGGGAGAGGATGAAAAACGACCTTTTTTTTTTACGTGATTTATATGTGCCTGGAATTTAATGCAATGATACATCTTATTTTTATAACCAATATTTCTAACCGTATTTTCAGAAAGTGAAAGTGATATATTCATGTGACCAGGTTTTCTTTATTCTATGAAACTAGCATTGTGTTTATTTATGTTTCACAGGCAGATGATTTTTTTGAAAAAAAATCCATTAAAATAGAAAAAGAAATACATTATTTATGCTGTTCAGGATACCTGAAAAAATAAAGCATTTTAAGTGAAAGGCACATTTCACATCTTTGAATGATAGAAATAACAAATGTTTCTAAAATGTATACAGAAACAAAATTTCAGACCAGTAGACCATCACTCTGGACTGAATGACAAGCTCATAAATATTTATACAAAGAGCTTTTATTTCCTTGATTGTTTGATTTTCACTCAAATCTGGCCATTTCTGATGTATAAATAAAAGGATGTATTTATAAATCAGATTACTGCATATAAAAATTATATGCTCTACTTACAGTAAAAGCAAACAAAAAGGAAGCAAGACCTTGCAATAACAAAATGTTTAGTTCTTGAAATTCCTTGAAGTCTCTTAAACCAGAGGTGTGTTCCATATGAAGAACACTAAATAACTTCTATTGGTAAACTATTTAAAGCCCTAGACTCAATGACTGTGCTATTACTTTTGTGGCATATAAACAGAAAAAAAAAAAGTGTAAAAAGTCAGATACTTGAAGCATGCTCCTTTAGTTTCTTGTTGGCTGGAACATCTGTCTTTTGCCACAAACTGAGTTAAATACCCTCTATTTCCGTAACACATCATTTAGATGGGAGTCAGGAAAAGAGCACTACTTGGAAACTTCAAACATAACTTTGCCATATGCTGTCCGATTGCAGTATCTTTGTTCTCAGCTCGGTGAATTCGCTGCACAAGAGTTTACTGGCAAGCTACCAGATCACTAACAATTTCATTTGTTTAGTGATATTTATAATTTTAATTATTTACATGCACTATACTTCAACTGCCAGAGGTATTTAGGCTTCTAAATGGGGCCCAGAAGGATCATTTTGATAACACTCAGATGATTAGCTGAACAAAGGCCTTTTTTCCCCTTAATTGGTTGCAGGCACAGAGTGTGATAAAGACCTTTTACAAGCTTGTCACTGAGTTGGGTACAAATGATACAGCAATATTACACAAATTAGCTGAATAAAGAAATACACAAGAATTTTCTATTTTTTTTCCCTTAGCACTGCTTGGGAAACTGCAGCCCACCTACTGAGTGAATTCAGTTGGCGGCAAATGATGCTGTCTCCTGATTTTCCTTCACATATATATAATTATTTCCTTCCTATAAAGTCTCTGGTGAGATTAACATTGCACATTTCTGAGAATAACTCAGCCCCAATGTTTTGACAAAGCAGCCACCGTCATTCAAGGTACTTTAGGTAACAAATCCAAGTGAAACGCAGGCATTACCTCTGTTGTCCTGTACGTGATGGGTTACTGTTCACCATTGAACATGCTTTCCAAATGAGTGCTGATTTCATCAATCTTCCCCCATCCTTCAAAAATATCAAAAATGAACCAAAAGAGACACAACTTTCCTGGTTTTGTTTTGCAAAGGAGAAGGAATGTGTTTTTAACCAAGCACTAATAAACAAACTCCAACGAAGAAGAGTGTTGCCAGCAAGGTCTAGCCCTGAAAAGTAAAAGTGCAAGTCTTCCCAAGAAAAGATACAGTAACTGGGACATTAACATTGATAAATAAAATTAGCTATTGACTGGAGCATAGAATGGCCAGCTGTCATTGATTAGTTTGACTCTGGTAATTAATCCCATTTGTGGTAAACCCATTTACTTAGGTGATATTCAGTTTCCAGATCTACAGGCTTCAGCAGCAATTCAACTTGATCTTACAGCAGAGATAAGGATTTGCTTCCAAGTGCATACAGGATTAAGGAATATCACTGAATGCCATTGATCCTAGTAGTCTGACCTAGTATCCTGCATTGATGCAGATGCCTGTGGGTACTAGCAACAGAATATCTGTTCTACAACTATGAGATGGTGCATGCACTGCAAAAATGGACATTGTGGCAGTAGATTCACCTTTGCTGAAGCTAAGAATTTGAGAAAAAAGACAAATCTTCGGATCACATCATGTATTGAAGTATACAGAGACTGACTGAACAGAAGCAATGTATGCAGAAATATGCGTGACTTTGTCTCTTAAAATAAGAGCACGCATTTTTATTTCTAGTTTCAGTCACAAGTTCATTTTGTACATTGTTTCAAGCATATTAGAGATGGTCAAATAATGAAAACAGTGAGATATAAAGCCATTATTCCTGGAAACTTAAGGGGATTTTTTAACATTAAACCTATGTTTCTCTAGTATGGTCCAGTTGCAATGAACTAAGAAAGATGTCTAATGATTTTGCCAGGTTTATAGAATAAAGTATTGCAGTAATCCTAATATTTTAATGCAAGCAGGACACATTTCATTCTTGCTTTTCAGCATGTATTATTCAAACATTATTTTTCTCTTTTTTTAATGCAGTCTTCTTGTCAATTCTTGATAGACTGCAATCTTTTCAAATTCAATATCAAAATCCTCTGTTGGATTTATTTCCCATTTGCTTTTGTTCATTAAGGATATGGTTGATCTTGCTGAAGATAGGAAAAAATGCTGTTTCAGCCAGAGCCTCATGAATTATGCTCTGGGTTTAAACAACAGTAAATCAGTTAGCCCTTTGAAAAACAGAGATTAATAGTCATGAGAACCTGGAACATTTTCTGCGAGTTAATTTGTGCTTTAACCCTACCTAATACAAAAACATAAATGGATAGAAAGAAATGAGAAATAGGTGTGTAGCCTTGGTAATGTCTTAGTAACAGTGTTTAACTTTCATCTTCATCCAAAAATCCAGGAAAACTTATAAACCAAAGCAGAAACATAAGATATTGTAATGGTGCTGCATTTCTTATTTAAAAACTAGGCAAAATTCAGAGTTCTTATAATAAAAAGGTAATAGAAGTCCTGTTGTACTTTGAAAAGAGATAAATCTTGAGGAACTATGTTAGATCTGGCAAAGGAAGCAAGTGACAAGACAGTGCCCAGCTCCTGTGGCAGCTCTGAAAAAAGAAACTAGTGTAGAGACATGTTGGATCTATATTTGCCTGAGAAGCGTCGATATTGGGCATTCTCTTCTGTATGCATTTTGGACTACATGGGGAGCTGCTGGACATGTTAGGTGCTTGTTAGGTTTAGTTTTAAGGCAATATTTACATGTGCAGGAAAAGAAGAATGCTTCTTTCTTGTCCCCTGGAAAATTTCTACTAGACTTATGGTTAAGAGGTTCTTGTATGAGAACTGGGGACAAACCCAGCAGGTAGGTGAAGTCCTGTTCTCAGCAAATGTGCTGGGGAAGGAAGCAGGGCAGGTACTCGTGATGACCCAGCTTTGGCTCCTGTGCTGCGAGATTGCCCACATTTGTGACATTTGAATGGAGACATTTCCTAGCTAGGAAACTTCTTGTTCAGCTGATGACAATCATCAGACTGAATTTAGTTAGATTCTCACCTGCGGATCATGGCTATGCTCTATGAAGAAGAAATGAACTAATTTCAACTTTTAGCAACTTTGGATGTAACAAACTTGTGGATAATGATTAAGCAGAAAGTAGAAAGACAATATGAATTGGTTAAAATATTATTTGAGCTGTGTGTGTGGGCTAGAAACTGCAATGTCTTTCTTTTTGAGAGTGATCAGATCAGTGAGTACAAAGAATTATTTTCAGAGAAAAAGCCAATCCTCAAAATACAGTTTTTCAAATACCATGCTAAATAATAAATGATAAAAACATTGCAATGTTTCCTAACTGCAAATTTTAGCAACATTTCAGAGCTTCCACTTTTGTCCCACTTCATCAGAAAAAAAGAAAAATATACTGATTAAAATTAAAAAGTCATTTAAATCTAAAATCCAATACCATTAAAATGATCCAAAGAAAAATATTAAATATCTTGATATATATATATATACTTAATATTTACTTATATTGTAAGTATATTGATACTTAGATATATGCTTATATTTACTTAAATCTAGGTACTTACTATTAATTTGGAAAGTGAGTAAAGTAGTTTGCAAATATTTTAATATCAGCTTTGCCCTTGGACTCAAGACCCATGTGGCAATTTGCTGGATAAAATGTAATCCTATATATTTTTTATACCTTTTATATTTGATTGCTCATAGTTTTAATAAAATTAAATAAACACTTTACCAATCTGATATAATACAACTTCAGAGAGTGAATTAGAAGTGGCACAGTACAATAATGATAACTGTGACAATCAAAGTTACAGCTAAGATTGAATCAATAAATCAATGCATTCAAATGATTAAGCCACAGATTTATATGGGAGGTAATCAAGTCAAATTATGAACCTGGCATTAATAGGAATTACTCTGTGTTACTGTCACGCTAAAAAGTTTGAAGGAGAAGCTATTTAACACTTATTTCAATGATCAAACAGTGCAATTAGTTGACCTTGTCAGAGAGGAACGAAGGGATCCATTTTAGATTTATAATCTTGCTTTGAGAACAAATGTGAAACAGGGTCTTGGTTCAGTTTAGGAAAGAGCAGTCACTCACGTGGCTGTCTTGATGGCCTCAGCTTCTCGGTTCTCTGTATTGAGCTACTGGTGCAAGTTCCTCTTTCCTCCACTCCACGTATAATACACATTCATCATTAGAAGACTGAAAGCTGGAGAAGATGCAATATCCATCAAATGAAAAGATGTTTGTAAAGTTGTTTCATCTTTTATTTGGTTACTTGTTAGAGAGGAACTCATAGTTTGGGACATTACTGATGCTGCAGGAGAGGCATAAGCACTTCTAGAGATGATCCTTCTTTTTCCGATATCATCTGTTGCTGCTTTATTTGAAGTATTGAGAACTCCAAAATCAAGTGGTCAGATCCATACATTTAGGAAGGCGATGTGGCCCAATAATTTCAGAATGAGCAGTGTTCAAGGCTTAAATTATTACGGTAGAGACTTTATATCATTATGCATCATTAATGATCTGCAAGATCTGCAAACTGTAGTGTAGGCAGATATTTTTCCAAGAACACCAACACAAGTTATAATGGAGATCCATCCTGAGGATTTAGATTACACCTTTTTATTTTATCTAAGGCCTAGTTCAATAATTAAACAAGCGCTTAAAGTAGTAAAAAATGTAACCAGTCCATACTATTCTTCTGTATACTATAAAAATAATTTTCTTACCCTAAATAAGGGAGCTAACATTAAAAAGTTTGCAAATTGTTTTAATGAATTTAATCTAGAAAAGGTCCAAAGCTGTTTTATATTTTATCATAGTAAATGACATTCATAATTAAAGACACATTTTTTTTTTTCCCTTAAATCAGCCCAGAACTAAGCTTGGTCTCTCATATAAGTTACATATATTTTCTTATATGATCCATTTACATATAAATATGTAAAATTGCTTGATATATTAAGGAATTAGCTCTTGTTTCCCACTATGAAAGACATGATTGCAAGGAGGTTCCATTTTAAAATAAATAGAAAGAAACATAGTTGCTTGGGTTTTAGTCTGGAGATATTTTAGGATGTGATCAGCATCAGGAAAATGTAATATATTCTCTATCTATCTTTGCAAACATTGGAAAAAACACATGCTTACAACTGAAAAATAAATAAATAAATAAAATGCAAGTATAATAGTATTGAATACTGCCTCCCCCCTCTGCCCCCTATTATACAAACAACCTGAAGCAGAGACATTGCAACCAGGACAAGGGGGAACAATGTATTTAGCAGGCAGATATGAAGTTCATAATTTCTGTTCTTCCATGAAGGCGTTTTCAAGTTAGTTATTTACCCTACTTAGCAGCAGACTCTGACATGTGAGCAAGGGGCCTGACTTTTCCATGCTGAATTTTGAAGACTAAGACATCAAGCCAGTACACATGTGCAGTCAGATATATGCCTATCAGAGAATCACTTCTGCTACAAATGCTCTTGTGGAAATTCTTGCAGAGAATGTCAAGAATCTTTGTAAAAAAACATCATTGTTATCTCTGATGGCTAGCACTGAGCTCAGAGCAGAGAAGGGCTGCAAGTCTCATGCAAGAAGTAAGTATGGAGTACACTCAGAAACTATGTAAATTCAGCGCTCAGAATGGCAAATCTGTCTTTGTTCCCATCTGATTACTTAACATGGGACTCACCTGGGAGTCTAGTTTCAGGGAATTTCTACTCCCTATTCCCCAAACGATGCCCTGAATTCATAGACCAATATAACCTATCTGAAATCATTTCATTTACACCAAGAACGGGATAATTCTCTGTCCCTGTCTCCCACCAACACAGACAGTGGCTCTGTGGTTGATTAGTTTTCTTCCTTTACTTTATGACATAGCTCCTAATAGAGCAGAGTTATAGAAAAGCTGCAATATGATACTTCATTAAAATAAACAGGATACAGCTTCTTTTTCTTGTAACCATTGGTAGTGGAAGATACCTATTTTCCCTTTACCTTTCCAGAAAATATTTATCTAATCTCCTGGATTAAGAAAAAAAAAGTTTTAGAAGTAGTCCTGTTAATTTTAACCAAACCAAAAGTATGATTGAAAAACAAAATTGCTTCTTCTAGAAAAAAATAGACAGGAGCAAAAAAATAATCATTTTTCCTCAGAATTATTAGTCACTTTTGAACACTTGATTGCATATTTTTGGATAATAACAGCAATCTATGCTCTCAACTCAACAGCTCTCTATATTTTAGCAGGCAGAAAGAATGCATGGTTCTATTCATAACTGAATGTTGGGCTAAAAATTGTTTAAGTCTGAGCTGCTATGAGCATTATGGAAACAAAATATTAAGTCTTGTTTAGACCTTGCAGCAATTTAGATTAGAATTCTTCTGATAATATTTCACACATCCCACTGCCATCTATATGCTAATGTTTTGAACAAATTATCAGATGTTGTGCTATACAACCTTTTTTTCCATAAATGACCTGTCATATTCATAATGGCATTTACATTTTGTGACAGTTTTTATTTTATCTAGCAAAAATTGCAGGTCCATAAAGAAACTAATTATATAGTTTCATGGCTGATAATATGGCTTCTAGTTTTATAACTAGCAATATGCAAACCGCTTCATAGCAAAAAAAAAAAAAATCATCCATAAACTCAAGGGATTTTCAGGGAGCAGGACCATTTTTAGAAATGACAGACAAGGTTGCATAGCTTTTAGTCTAAGGCACCACTTAATCTCTTTCTGATCTTCTCTGAATAAAGTGTATTCTTACATATTAGAATTTTGTTTTATATTTCTATTTCACACTACATTTGCTTTCTAAACTTGTGCTGCAATAGCAAAGAGAATGACAAGAACTGCAACCACTCTCTTCTCACAACAGTGATGAATAATTCAGGGTTCCCAAAACACATCCAAGAATCATATCTAAGAAAAGTCGAAAGGACTACCTTGGTCCACATCAGAAAGGCAAAGGAAAAAATACCATAATTGTAAAGTGAACAGAAGTAGTAAGGTTCTTCTGATCCCTTCGTACTACTCTCAGATTCAGGTGACAAGTGACAGCCCAAAGGCCGTATGTCTCTTTTATAATATGGTTTGCTTTGTCTGAGCAGCAAAGTTTGGTTTAACGGGGAAATTGATGATATCCTTAACGTGGCATCTGTATCGCTCTCTGTCTGGGTATTGTGTCAGTGACTGACGACACTGATTAAAAACTTTGCATTCATAAGAGAGCATTTTTATTCACTTGAAAGTTCATAGTATGGAAACATTGCTATGTACATATATTTTCCTCCTTAATCTTCCCCTGACAAAATTTAACAGGTTCCTTTATTCCAGCTAACACTGGTTAGCAGAGACTGCTTGGAGCATGCTGCTGATTCCCTGGGGAACTCCAAGGATTCCTAATGAGCCACCAGTCTCTCTTCTTATCAAATTTTACTCTTTTATTACTCACATCGATCTCCTGAGGTTCCTAGGTAGAATAATCTTTGTCAAGCAGACAGACTTCAGTCTGGCAGTATTCCTTTGTCAATAGCTCTTCCCTGCCTGTTAAGGCCCTGAATTCTCTGGGTTAATCTTTTTTTTTTTTTTTTTCCACTACCCTTTCATTTCCTACTGACTTCTCTGCTAAGGTCCTGTTTGGATACAGAAGTCAGACAGATACAGATATCTGTACAGATACAGATACAGAAGTCTGACATCCAGAATACTATCTATCTGACTTAGTTTCCATCCATTAAGGACTCAACTTTGCTTATTCTGGACAAAGAATAACAATATAGGTCACTAGTAATCTTTGGTTAGCCTACTGTGACTTAGCCTTATGTGGCCAGACAAACCAATATTGTTTAGTAAATCAAGATATGCAGGCCGTTTGGAAGCATGATACACTGATCTCTCAGCAGGGCGGAACATGAAAAATTTGCTTTGAGTCCACAGGAATTGTGTTCTTTGTCTGACTTTTAAGATTTCTGCAGTCGCAGAGTCTCCTTGATGACAACCTCGTAACTCACAGGTTAGCAAGTCACTTTGTTATTGCTATCTATTATGAAACTGATGGATGAAACCTGAGTTTCCACATAATTGAGGCATAAAATAACCTGTTGGTCTATTCTTATTCTTTAACTAGATTTGAGATTTCAACAGGTGCTCAATACACGCAATGCATATTCTAGAGCCTTTGGAACAAAGAACATCAATAAAATGAGCCTCTTTTCAGTAATTTGAAAAACATATTCTTCCTCCTTCCTTGAAATGAGTAGATGCTAAATTTATCAAGCATTTTGTGTTTACTTGGGTGTTGAGCTTTGTCATGCAAGCTAACTGGTTTTTATTGTATCTTGAAGATTAGTTTTAGCAAAGCAGCTCTTACCTTGCCCTCATTTTGTCTTCTTTTCTACTCACTCTTGAAAGAACTGCCAGAAGACCTTTCCAAGCAAAGGAAAAAAAAAAAGAAAGAAAAAAGAAAAACCACAACATTTTTTTCTTTCTTTCTCTTCCATACACTGATATAGTAGATAAACTCAGCAAAACTGGACTGGGAATAGCATTATGTTTTAGGAAATCTAAGTAAAAATATAAAGGTGTTTTGTGTGCAACTATCCATGTATTTAGTACCTCTTTCTCCTGATTAGTTTGACAACTAATTGACAGTCTTGGAAAGAAAAAGAGCAAGAGGGGAAGTATAGATCTCTG
>JAUBNY010000224.1:117548-131331 GCA_032275445.1 Crypturellus soui | reverse complement strand
AGAGGTTGTGGAGTCTCCTTCTCTGCAGATCTTCCAAACCCGCCTGGATGCCACCCTGTGCCACGTGCTCTGGGTGTTCCTGCTAGAGCAGGAAGGTTGGACTAGGTGATCTCTAGAGGTCCCTTCCAACCTCAACCATTCTGTGATTCTGTGATTCTGTGACTGAACCTTTTGGATAGTGTAGCTTTATTTAACATGCTGTAAATTCAGATTGAAATATTGCCCTTATTGTTAAATTACTGTGTATCTCTGATTCCAGAAAAGTCAACAAGAATTTGAGTGATTTTTTTTACTGTGTTTATTTTTTACCAGCTCCTAGGAAACTTTCCTGATAAGAAAATAAAAATTGTATTTAGAATGTTTAAACTTCATTATTTTTAATAGAAAACATTAAAAAAATCTGTAGGAAATCATGTTTAGGATTTATAATCTATTGTTTTGGAACAAAACAATGAATGGAAGAATTTTTTACATGAGGGAATGCACTGCTATAAGTTTATGAAATTAATCTAGAAAATAAGAAAATTAATTTAGAAATTTTCAGATAACTAAATATGTATTATATTTCTGATTGTCAAGGGCTACTCAGCCTGTATTTAGAAAAGGGAAATCAATCAAAATATTATTAATGACATCCACATATGGAAATAAGTGTCTAAATTTAAATTCATATATTTTTAAAATACCTTAAATTTTACTTAGTTGAGAAAAAATCAGAAAATAGCACAAAAGTCTTGCATATATACATAGTTGGCATGATAGTTTGCAAATGCTAATCCTATTTTGCCAGAAACTATCTTTATGAATCCAGCAGTAAATTTACATTGGTTTCTTTTTTCAGAGATTTTATGACATTTTTGTGTTATTAAATACTAACACTTTTTAAAGTATGCATAATTGCTAAAAATTATTACAGTTTTTAACAGTTTTCTCACTGAAAAATAAAGGTTCTGTGTAAAGTAAATAATTCTGAGGTATGTATTCTGATAATGTATGTATTCTGAGCACACTTTAGGAATACATCACAGCAAAGGTAAGCACGTCAAATCTGTTTGAAAGGCTAATCAAATTTAAACATTTTAATATGTTGCTGGAGGCTGTAAAAACTTGGCAAATCACAGTTATATGTAAGTATGTTTGTAGTTATACAAATCAAACAAGGTGCACCTATCCCAGAAAAAAAAAGTTGTATTTTTCACATGTATAGGTAAAATTGATGAATACCTTCAAGCAGTTAGTCATGGAGCTATGAAGTATCATAATACAGAGATAATATTAGAATACAGAAATTCAGTTGGAGCAATAACGTAATTTGTAACTGAGCAATCACAGAGTTCACTTGGATTGCAGAAGGGCTCTTTCACTCTTCAAAACGTCAGGATCGGTTTAGACATCTCTAAACAAACCTGGAAAGAATAACATATTTTCTAGCTCCAAAGTTTGTGAAACCACACTTTTTTCCCGGCAAGGCTTTCCAACATGAGAAATACCTGAGAAAATAGTTTATTTAATTAAGGTTTTTTCCCATCTATAGATTAAGCTTATTACATCTTTTTCTATCCTTGGTAACTGGAGAGATAATTGATCCTGCTTTGTTTCATTCCTTCACTTTATACATTTGTAGATGGTTCTGCCTTCCTTCATCCATATTTATACCAGACTGAATACTCCCGTCCTATTAGCCTTTCATCATAGGTTTTAGTTTCTAAGTTTTTAATGATTTTTATTGTTCTTGTGTAAACCTTCTGTTTGACAGTGCCTGTTTAAAAATGTGGCTTCTATGCTGGGTGCATAGCTCCAAAAGAAAAGAAATAAGGCTGAATGCCAATGCTAGTTTTACATAAGATGCTCTATGCAGGCAAAGATTTCTTAATAGCTAATGTATTCAATGAAATAATCTCCTTTTTCATCTTACAGACCATGCACAGACAAACTGATAATCATATACTCGTTTGTTGTTTTCAATTTATTCCTGGGTTGTTGATCAATGATATTGCCCAAAATAGGTTGCTTTTTAGTGGAAGCCAACTATTGTTTTTTTGACTGTGCATGCTTTTCTCTATTTGTATTCATTTGGATGTTAGAATTAAATAACCTGAATAAAATCAACCTCATCAATACAGTGAAACTGGTACTGCTAAGGAATGTACCTGCCTAAAAACTCAAATTTAAAAATTTAATATTACATTTGAAAGTATGAATTTTCTAGCCATAAATGCCTATATTAACTTTCATGTTATGTATTGAAATGAATTTCCCCTCTTTGTAAGGACAAACTCGAATTTCCTCTGTTTGTAGGATTTCACATGGCCTCATCTGGATGGCAGCAGTAAGATAAATGCCTCACTATAGGTTAACTTGGGGTCCGTCTTTACAAATGGTAGATTCTGAGTGCAAATAATTGAACCTGTACAAATTTTATTAAATGTATGGCTATGTTTTTTTTCTTTTTCTTCATCTAAATCCTACTTTTCTTATATTGCTTATTTTCTTTCTTTTCTGTGTGAAAAAGACTCATCACTATCAAACATATATATTGAACAGAGTAAAAAAAAGCAATAATTCTTTTTTTTTCCTATTATTTAGATTAGTGAAACATGTCTCTTCGTTTTCTTTTTGTTTTCTTTGGACAAGCCATATCCTATGTCTTTATGTGAATCTGATATTTGAGCATAGGCAACAGACTTACAGTTTTCTTAAAACACAATAAGAATCTACCTATTATGAGTCTGATTCCTAGCATTCTTAAATGTTTTTAAATAAAGTTCTTAGACAAAATGAGCTGTATGCTTATGAAGAGCACATCTGACATTTTGTTGTCAGATGATCAATTTAAACATCAAACAACCTTTCAGCCTGCAAAGAGTATGCATTATTGCAAAAGTGTCAGGTTGTTTACTAAACCAAATGCTCTGACGTGTTGTCTCTTTTCCCCTCAAAGGTCAATATGAAGTTTCTTTCATTTTCTGCAAAAAAATCTATGGGCTTTTCATATAGTTGTGGTCTTGTTTCTATCTTTCTTTCTCAGATCAGCAGAAAATGGCAGTTATAATGCCGCCTGAGACACATCAATCTACACTCATGGCAGATATATCATCTGTGAAACTAGTTCAAGAAAACTGTCAGGTCTCATTGGGAAAATTAAGCTTTCTATTAGGGGAATGAATCATATATGACAAACACTGAATGATAGGTTGGAAAAAGCTATTCTTCGTGAACTGCATCTCAGCTTCAACTTTCTTCTTCCCTATTCACAGCTGTGGTAGCTGGTTCTTAAGTCTCCTCTGCTTATAGATATATTTGCCTATAAAAATCTATTATGCTGCACCAAAGCTTAAGAAGACATGTCATAAAAAATAATTTAGTATATTAATATTGTTCAAATAAACAGAGAATTAATTATAATTCTCAAGACCTTTATTCAACAAAAACAAATAAAGAAATCTTATAATGACCATTTGTCTAATTAGGTTCTACTGATATTTTCCTGTGATATTTACTGAAGAAGATTATTCTTGTGGCAGGGGGCTCTAATCTTTCATAGACTGAGATCCAGGAGACAGGAATGTGAAGTCTCAGAAATATGTAAGTTTATAAAAACATTTAATTTAGTACTTAAATGATTGATTTTTTTTTCTATTTGTAATTACTCATAAGGTATATCTCATTAAATATATTGATGCAAGTGTATTTTTTGTGCATTATTGTTATTTTGCTTTTCAATAGGGGGAGTAATTATGTTTCATTACAGAAAAATTACAAAACTAATGTAGGCGCAAAATGTGCTATTTTACCATTGCAAGGGAATCTTATCAAGGACCTAACAAGCAGATTACTCTATTTCATGAGATTATTTTAGAAATGGGCCTAACAGAAAATCTCAATTTAGATGTCCATGTCTCCTTCACTATACTCATTTTGCCAGATCAATACCATACTTCTTGGTCCACTTTTTCCAGTACTTTTGCCATTCTTTGCTATGTTTTTCTACAAACTATCATTCTTCCTTCTCTCCTTTTTTTTTTTTTTTTAAAGTCCAGAATACTGCTGTCTTTCCCATTGCCTTTGGTCCTTTGCTCTTTTTCAGTTCAGGAGAGTTCTTGGTAGAGAATCTGGAATTACTCTGGACATGAAGGGGAAAGATCTGCTATAGCTGAGACGAGTAGCTGCTTTTGGCTTCTCAGCCAGATATCATGGCTTGATCCATCCATGAACCTATTGATTAAGCCTAGCCAGGGAGCGTTCTGTAGCAAACAAGTGTATTCTCTCGCTGAGATCAAAGACCAAGCCGAGTATGCAAGAGAGATTTTTTTGGATTTATAATACACCTAAACAAAAGTTGGATGTATGACTCTTGCTCTGCCTCTTGTGTTTCTCATAGGCTCTTGCTCTGCCTCTCTTTGCTATAAAGAAAGGACTGCTTACCCCACATCATGATTCACATTGGAAGGAAACCAGAGTGCCTACCTCAGATGCCTCCAATGGATGCAGTAAAGCACATAAACAGGTGGTTGTATCGATTATTAAAGAACTGAGGGTCTCCAGAGTGAACCCTGACATTCAAGAAAAGACCTTTCTTGACATGCCTGGGAAGATTATTTCTATAGTTTCAAAAATGTTTTTATATGTACTATCTGACTCTACACATACTCTGAGTGCATTTATTTAACCTTGACATTATATAGGTTGTTTCTGCTAGAATAAGACAAAAATCTGAGTAAGAATCTGCTGTAGCAGCCAACTGATAATTAGATCTTGATTTTGACGAGCAGTGATGTCCACTGACAGCAGCCTTGATTCTTTTGTTCTTCTTTCTGATTCCACAGCTAAGGGAAAGCACTGACTCTCCTGCTGTTAATGTTGACATATTGGTGGAAATGAGAAAAATCGGCCTCTATATTTTTAACAAGAAATTTTATTCTATTCTGCTTCAAAAAAACAGACTCAGGAAGAAAAAAATAGGAACTTGGAGCTAGATTGAAGTTTGGTGAAAGAGCTAATGATGACTAGCTACAAGATAGCCCATCGAGCTGAGACAAGAACAGCCTGGAGTGACACTCACTTCAGAACTGCTTGGTCAAAGTGTTAAAATTAATTACAACAGAAATGATCCCTTCGCCTAAGGATGAGATTAGAGGGAATAACCTCTGAAGTGATGGCCCTGCATTTTTAATGTCTTTTTACTACAAGTATCTTTTAATGGCTCAGAGTTACACTTATCTGATTGGTTTCAAATAGATACACAAATAAATTCTGCTCCAATATGCAGACATATTACTAATGAGAATCTTTGAGAATCAAAGACATGTTAAATTATATTTGACTATCTCATTAACTGTCTGCAGGAAATACTTCCATATTCCAAATACCCAAAATGCTGTAAACAGCCAGCATTTTGTTATAAAAATTAAGCTGCCAAAAAAGTGACATTCCTTTACAGAATTTATTGCAAAAGTCCTTAAATAGGTTTATTCTGGCAAAGTAAGAAATTAAGGATTAAGGATTTGAACAACATGAATATTTAAGAACAATTGTGCAATTTCTAACTTTTTTTTGTATATGTACTTTTATATATATATATGTACACATAGGATGAGAAAGAGAAAAAAGCAGCATACTTTCTAAATACCATCTTAAATTATTATATTTTTCACCACTAGATCTCAGTCAATATGTAGCTATTAATAATTTTTTAGTTGTCATAACTAGTATATATCTTGCCTTTATTTAGCCTATACTGTCTGAATTGGGCATTAAACAGAATTCTTATTTATTCAAAAGATCTCTATGAAGTTATCATAAGAGCAACTAATTTTTCAATAACGGAAATTACATTTTTATATACATTTATATAATGTTTATTTAATATTAACTAATAGTTATTTTATATGATCATGAAAAAGAAATTTCCATCCTCGTGGGTTGATTTCATAATCTTACAGTCTTAAATGCTTTTTTTACAGTGTTTTGGGTATAATTTTCCTCTTACAAAATAAGGAGTGTCCTCTACCTTCCACGATATCTTATCATGTGAATCATATAGGTCATGTTTAGGTCACCAACAAAAAAGCTTCTATTATATGAATCCATAGAATTAATGAAGACTGCATTAGATTTTTTTATTATATGGAATCACACTAGGAAGAGTTGAAACCTGCTTTGTCCACTGGATTCACAAAACACTTTTCATAGCAAAGGGATGTAAACAGAAACAAATATTGAGATCATTTAGGGCTTTTCAAATGTAAGGTATAGATCTTTCTATCATTGCACCTTCATTAATTATCCAATATTATTGAACTTTTTTCTTAGAAATATTGGAAACAATTTAAATAAAACATCAAAAGCCTCAACCAATTAATACAAAACGAATTGGTAGCTATTCTATTTTTTTGCTTTTATGAAAGAATGTGGATGACAACTAAAATTGTTGGCTTCAGTATAGATTTGACCTGCAGAAAACCTAATACTTTATAAAAAGTAATTTGATAGCTAGGTGTCATTATTATATGCAAACAAAAATTGCTGCTAGCAGAACTCTTCTACAACAGTCAGATTGATTTAAGTGGGTCTGTAGAAGCAATACAGGAAATTGAATGTCTGTAAAAATTCTTAAGGTTTTGTAGAGCTCACATTAAAAGCAGAAAAAGAAAAACCTAGAGGGATCAAAAAATTCAGGAAAGAGTCTTAGAAAAGAAATATTTGAAAGTATAAGAAGATTTTTAATATTCATATTAATGAAAAATGTATCAAAGACTTAGTTTTAAGTATTAGTGTTTTAGATACAATTAGATCAGAAAAAAAAAAAGGTTATGTTTTTAAAATGTCCAGAATTGTCTGAACAGAAAAAGATAATATTTTAACCTGGGTAGGTTAGAAGATTAATTATATTTAAATTAATATATTAACTTATTAAAAATCTCTTTTATTTTAAGATGTAATTATTTTGCTGTAGCTTATTTCTAGGAAATTCACAAAGCATTTTTCAGATGAGAAACTTACATAAACAAATTATAGGAGCTTTCTGCTTAGTACAGTGTCTGAAGATTCTTATTTTTCAAACAGTCTTAAATAAATTACCTTTCTTTCTGCTGGGAACTTATATCAATACTGACATGTGGATCTCAGATTTATTTTGGTTTAAAAGAGGTCTAGTAAGGTTTTGATTTGTGTAAGTAATATAACACAGTCTCAGGAAATCTTTTTTGCAGAAGGTCAAGTGGTCAAACTGTCACTCTCTCCTACACTACAGTTCAGCGGCTAAAGCAGTCACCCATTTTTTTAAAAGAATATTCATTTTTTTTTCTTTTGAGGAGAAATAAAGTTCTAACCTTCTAAATGCGAGAGCACATTGCAGGCAGTGAAGTCACCCCATGTGCTGCTGCTCCTGGACAAGACGTGCACATAGAGAAAGCTCTGAGCTCTCTAAACTCCTGTCCTTGCTGTAATGAATAATATTAGACAAGTAACTGAACTTCTACTTCTCTTGCTCTTTCTGGCCTATATATGCCATGAAAAAAGTTGAACAGGATGGGCAACTCTATGACAGAGTGGGGGGTTAATGCCTCAGAGCTTTCTGGGAACACAGGACTGCTTTGAATTAAGGGTGTTTTGGACTCTGAAATCAAAATTAATACCAAGGCAATTTTCTGAATCTCTGTAGCGTACTTGCTGGTGTTGAGTGGATACAGTTTTAAGATATTTAAATGTCTATCTGAAGAAGTCAGATATCTTGATTATAGTGTCTAGAGTGCCATGGGAAGCATGGGGGCTTAGTCTTCTTAGTACCACAGGTGACTATCTTTAACTGATGATTTAAATGATGTTTTAAATTGGAATTAAAAAAAAAGTAGCACATACAGTAAAAGAGGTTGAAAACTCACTCCTTGTATCTTCACTATTTCCATAGTTTCTCAGTAGCCTGGTGCAAAAACAGGAAACCTTAACTCATAGTTCATCTCTAAGCCTTTCAGTTCAGCTGACTGAGAGTCATACTGTCTATTCTTACCTGCCTATTTAAATGAACTCCACTCATCCACACAGATACACAGACGTTGATGTTGTTTTCCCCCTCTAAGAAGAGAGCTGATGTGATTTTGATAGCATTCTACAAATTTGAACCCTACTGATCAACAGCTTCTTTTGTTAAAATTATTGGGAGAAATAAAAAAATACATCCACTGAAAGTTTGGCTTTCCCACAAAAAAGAGCTCTTTAATTACACATTTACGGAAGGTTTGGAATGTTGCAGAAGTTCCACAGATGTGGAAAGTCAACACTGGGACAGTATCCAAAAAAAAAAAAAAAGGAAGGAATGAATGACTGAGCTAACATTGGCATGACAACAGGACTGGACAAAATAGTTCCTGAGATGGCATTTGCTTAATTAATAGTCAAAGTAAGATAATATAATAAACACCAATTAACAAAAGTATAAGGAAATGAAATTGTTGTACTAACAAAATATTTTTTTACTAACAAAAAAGTAGTACAAATACTAACAAAAATTATTTGTAAGTAAGTTGTCTGGAAAAGGTGTTGGGGGATGGCTGAATATGGCTCACTCTTCTGCAGGGTGCATAACAAAATGTTACCTGATATATGCTGCTGACAGTGTCCCAGAAGAGTGGGGTTATGGCTACAGTTTACTATTTTTTATAAGTGGACCGGAAAAAAAATGATTTGAACTTAATAAGCTTGAAACAAAACATTCCAGTATGGTCAGTTACTCATAAAACAAGGAGTGAATAATGTTCTACTTATGGGCATCTCCGTACTGTGAAGCAGTGACTGAAAAACAAATCTGTATGAGTTCCTATTTTGGTGCCCATGTTACCAAAAACAATGTGACATTGAAATGAGGAAAGAAGCATCCCGAGGAAATGCCAGCTCAGTGTATTACGTCTGTATCTCTCAGTGGAGTGCTTACAGCTGGAGCAGAGGGCCACAATACAACATGCACAGTGCAGGAAGGATGTTAGCAAATTTGAGGGAGCTCAGAGAAGAACCTTGAGAATGATGAGGTGATTGAAAAACATGGCTTCTACTTAAATATATAGCTCTGATAATTTTTCTAATAAAAGACAAGTCTGTTGAGGTGACCCCAGCATAATCAATAAATAATTTCCTGGGAATAGAAATCTGATAGCAGGGAAATAGCAAAGAGGGAAAGTAATTGCCTATAGAAAGGGTTTAGCTGATAGATTCTCCATCACTGGAGAATATTTATAAATCTATACCAGATATTTTATTAAAAGATGTGCTTGGTATCAAACAGGAGTGAATTCAAGGGATTCTGGAGTCTGTGATTTGTTGAAGGATAGATGATTATAGCCCACTACAGAATCTAATAATCTGCATTTCTCTACTGATATGAAGTTATAAAACCCATTAAATTCTATTTAAGTGCAATGTTCTCCCTCAAATGAGACCTGAAATACTGTTTCTCTGATTGTGTCGTTGGAAAAAATATTTTTGTGCAACAGTGTTGCTAATGATGAAAATTCCGTAAATTGGGTAAGTCTTATTTTGTGATCCTTGTCTGCTAGAGCATCTGCTGGTGAATGATTAATGAGATTTTACTGGACTGGATTTCAGAAAGTAGCTCGTACAATGTTGCATCCTATGGAATTACCACTGAAGGAGTGCAGAACAGACATACTTCAGCACTTGATGAACCCGAACTTTGAAGATTTTTCTGAAGAATATTTGAGCATAGAACAGGATTGATAACACTGAGGAATAATACAGAATTAACTGATGATGAAAATTGCAAATAAAGAAATGTTAACTGCAGAAGAAGGAAAATCCTAAGACAGATTCAACTGATCTAAGGGATACCTGAAGGGAAAATGACAGAATTTTCACGTTTCAAAAATAAACTAAGGGTATAGATTTTTAATTATCCAATGTTTTAATTATCCAAGTCATAAAATCACATTCTTGATCCTAGCATTAAGGTTTTCCCCCTTCATTTTTTTTCATTTGGAACTGCTGAAACCATTGCCTGTTTGAATTTTTCCCCCTCTTGCTCTGCAGGACCTTTTTCTTTTGTCATTACAAGGGAGTGCTTTCCGCACACTCATAAACATGAAGTTACTATTCTGATTTGCGTCTGCATTTCTACCATTTTTTCTAAGTGGGACCTCATTCTAGACTTATGGATAATATGTTTAATTAGGTACTTGTATTCATGTAAAAATTGCATTCATGCAAAACTTAATCTATGCAGATTTGATGGTAGGTATGTTTGCTGTATTTGCAGTTCCAAAAATGTATGTTTCTCTGCTTTTCTTTCTTTTCTTATTGTATCTGTTGGATGAGATTTTGAAAAATGCTTGTTGTTGCCTTATTTAGTAAAACATAAACATTATTTTGAGGAATGTGTATATTTTAAGTCTGATGTGCTGGAAGTAAATATAAAGAAATAAACATTGATTTTGGAACATATTCTTAAAATTCACAATTAGCTTTCCTATTTATTTGTAGTACTGTTTGAAAGTATGTCAAAAATAAGATATTTTCACTTCAAAATCCTCAGCTGTGCAAAACTTTCCCATAGTTATTTGTTCTGCATCCAATCGAAAACTGCACCAAGATGTTTAAATTGAATGTATAGTGCAACAGAGAATAGTTCACACCTAAACTAGTTTGATAGAGGACTAAACAATCTATATTTTCATGGACAGTACTGATGAAAGCATGTTGTAGTTGCCAGTTTATGGATAGTTATATGTCAAGTCTAATGAAAATCACTGAATGTGTTGTGCACTAGACTGGAGTACATCCTGTATATGCTATGAAGTACACCACACTGATTCAAAGAAACAGGCAAAAGTCAGGTGACCAGCCAACTCCATAAACCATTTCTTCAAAAATTTCCAAGAAGATCTTTGTGCAATAAATAGGACATATCTTATTGAAGTATCTGTTATCAAGGCTTACAAGGGAAAAAGAAGAACACAGTAAACTGATATGTTGAGCCAGTAAATCTTCAAAATGGCAAAATAAAGTCCTGAGGAAACAGATTCTTACATGCTATTTGATATGTGGTTTGACCTGATTTCTGTACATTAGTGAGACAAACAAAGCAATTCAGGATTAGAAGGCATAAAATAAAACTATGAAGCATCTTAAATCTGAAGAGCTAGAAAACAGAAAAGTAGAATGGCTAAAATCAGCCATTTGCTTCCACAGCACCTATGGAAATCTTTTGATTTACTTGCACACTTGTGTAGTATAATCATTTCATGTGCTTAGATCATTCTTGTCATGGTGATTTAAGTAGGGTACAGTAAATACCCTATGCCCCTCACACAAAAAAAATGTTAAAAAATTTTAAAGGAAGAGCTATTAAGCAGTTGCAGATGCTCTGCCTTCTGGTCATACAACCTGTAAAACATCCTTTCAAGTTTCCTCTCTTTCTATTGTGGCATTAGTCTTTCCACCTCTAATATAAGACTAGAAAATTAAGAAAAACACAGTACAGTTTTCAGTAATACATGTTGACAGCTCCACTAAATTATCTGTGTACCTGGATGGGCTGGAACATGGTGGGTTACTGATAGTTTTCCTTAAAAAAGAAAAAAAGAATAAATTGTGGACTGAAAATTCAATACTAGGAAATAGAAGTAGCTCTTGCGAGTAGTATTGCAATTGCACAGCACAGTATCTGTAATATAAAAGGTGAGTAATCTGTAAATTCCTCTAGTCCTCAAATAACTAAATATTCACAAGTTTCAGTAAGCCACAGATGCTAAACTCTTTTGGAAATCTTGTCTCTACCTTTTTTGTATTTAATCTTCAGAGCCACAAATCATATATCAGTCTGAGCTTCTTCTCAATACAGTGTCTTAATACTGTCATCAATACCAACAAAGAGTTACATGTTTGTGAAAATGTAATTTGATGTAGAATTTGGTCAAAAATGTTGAACTAAAGCTTCTATTTGCCGATTTTTTTTTTTCAGGTTCATCAAGAAACTTAAAGAGACTTTTTCAAAATAGCCTAAAAACATTATTTCATTATCAAAGTAAAGCATAGCTGAAAACAGATTTTGGATCTTGAACTAATTTTCAGGATTTTTGTGTAGGGGTAGACACTTGTAGTGCATAATTCTACCCTTCCTGACTATTGTTGAGGAAATGTGTACACTATATTTACTGAAGCATTTTTATATTCCAGCTAACCTATAAAACTTTATAACCCTAATAAAGATAATAATAATAATAATAACATTTTATGGTTGTGATTGGATATGTTTAATGACAGAATAACTTGCCAGTCTTTGTTGGCATGAAGAGAGAATAACAAACCCACAAATCTCACTGCTTTTTTATTTTACCTTCATTTTTGATAGTGTAAGCAAAAAAAAAAAAAAAAGCTGGATAAAATGGCTTTTAAATAGATTAGCTTTTTCTCTCTTGCTGAACTGGAACTATGTTATATTTTGAGATCATTTCTCATGTGTTGGCTTGCATGGTACAGTAGCTGCTTCCAAGGTCACAAAGATCTACCTAAGTCACTAAATGCTTCTCACTGTGGATACTCTTGGTGGAAGTAGCACCCTTAATTTATGTTTTCATAAGTGTACTGTCATAACCATTTGTTTTCCAGTACATATCTGAAGTAACAGAGAGAGAAATTAAAAACATCGCTCATGCAGGGTATGAAGTGGTCATTTTGGTCACTGAGGGGAAGGCTTTCATTTAGGATATGGGAGTGAAATGCAAGGCTCAGCAGAAGGCAGAATGGATTTGTGGTAAATGAGGAGGAATCTTGTTGACACAAAAAGGAATCCTGAATTATTGTTTATACACCTTCATAGCTTTTAAGATCAATATATTTTTCAATAGTCCTCTTGCTGTTGCACTTCAAAGAGCTTTCAGTGCAAAACTATGATCTTTTATCATGGAAGTAAAATACGGTCATTTTCTCTATGTACAGATTATAGCAAGAGGCTACATATATGATTTCTGACATTTTTTCCCGTTATCTATAGTACACAGATATTCTTCTGGATTGAAATAATGTCTATGGAGCAAACTTGCTGAGAAATCTAAGTATAAAATTCTTCCTGTGATGCTATTACATTATAATATAACTTAGAGTCTTATAGCATATTCGATGCTAGTTCAGACTGGTCTAAGTCTTAATTCTGCTGTATTCACACATAACTGAGAATTCCCAATGCTTCCATAATAAGCAACATGTTAAACTTTTGTTTTATCCTCACTGGTCAATCAGGATCCTTAAGCCTTAATTACTGTGTACTCCATAAATTTGCAATTAAATGGATTTCTTTATTTCATCAGCTTTTCAGCAATACCACTATTGCAATTCACTGTACTATAAAGAAGTGAATTCATTTCATCAGACCGCTTCTCTGAAGTGGGGAGGTGGCGTTATCTCTAACTCAGAGATTTGTAGATACACAGAGAGTCTGCAATTAGAAATACCTGTTAAATTTTAGATGTTCAATTTGGGGTGTTTAGAACCAAAGTTACAACATTCTGTATATCTTACCAACCATACAATTAATAACATTTGCACAAATCTGTGCATTAGAAACAGGATGGAATTAAATGCTCCAGATTAAGATTCAAGTATTCTCCCCCTGTATTCCGCTCTACTTTCTAATCAGAGGAAAATTAAACCAGTATTCCTCTGGAGTACTGTGTCCAGGCCTGGGCTCCACAGTACAGAGAGCTGCGCTGCCATCCAGAGGGACCTGGACAGACTAGACAACTGGGCAGAGAGAAACCTCATGAAATTCAACAAGGCC
>JAUBNY010000224.1:105383-116209 GCA_032275445.1 Crypturellus soui | reverse complement strand
AAATTTCCTGACAGTGAGGGTGACAGAGCACTGGAACAGGCTGCCCAGAGAGGTTGTGAAGTCTCCTTCTCTGGAGACCTTCAAGACCCGCTTGGATGCAGCCCTGTGCCAGGTGCTCTAGGTGACCCTGCGTGTGCAGGGAGGTTGGACTAGATGACCTCTAGAGGTCCCTTCCAGCCTTAGGCATTCTGTGATTCTATGACTCCAAGATGAGAAAGAGTCAATCCATGGGGGGACAATAAACAAGATAAAAATATTTTGTATTTATTTTAAGCTATGTGGAATGCAGTAGCTGAGGTTGAACTACAGAGCCTGTGTGCTGTTCTTTGACTTTCCTTTGCCTGGACACCTGAAGAGGTGGTATATTCACAAGCATAGTTTCGTTGCTTTGCTTCATCGCACTGCTGCCCTAGCTCGATATGCCTTCCATTTCTCTTCCTCGCTTTATATCACAGATTCAGACTGACAGTCAGAATTCAAAGGAAAACAGAACAACAGAGTGGATCAGTCAGCTATGAATGAGCTCACTACCAACTTGGACTTACTTGGAGGACAGTGCTCAAAATAAGAGAGAGAAAATGTCTCTTGGAAGACTGCAGAGGTAGATATGCAGAGGTTATCTCTGAAGCAACTCTAAGGCAATTATTACTGCTTACTTAAGCAGTCTCTACATTTTTTCTTATTAATTATTATTTACTTTTCTGAACTTTGAGTAACCTACTTTTAATCATGTCATTTCCTGGAAGAAAAGGTAATGATCTCTGGTGACACACAGATATTGGCTGATGCAATTACTTATTTCAAGAGACTGCAGATGTTTAATGGTTTTAAAAATATAATTACTTGGAAATAAACACCATAAAATATCCCTTTTCCAGAACCTGGGCCAAATCATCTTTCTGACTAATGTAAAATGTAAGTTTTTCACAAAAAGGAATTTGTATACTCTTCAAGAACTCATGAGGACTCATTTTTCCTCCTTTTGCCTCTCTCAGATCCCATAATAAAGCAATCATTAAAGTTAAGTATATCTCGTCTTTTTACTATTATCTTGTCAAGACCTCATCATATAAGTCTTGATGAGATGAAAAAGCATATGTTTTCATTCTACCTTAATGTTTTTATCTTTGATGTTAAATCTATGCAAGGCTTAGAAGTGAAAAAGTGCTTCCACTGATCTGCATTAACATTAAAATTAATTGAAATGTTTCAGTGCTTAGGGTTTTTCTAATTATATACATTTTCAAATTTTCTTTCAACTGTAGCTAGTTCAAAATAACTTCTAAGGAGTTGGAGAAAGCTGTTATAAATCAGGTTGGAATCATGCAGTCTAAACTGGCAGTTTTCAAGCAATGCAACATAGATGAAGAAACAAATACAAAAAATGGAGGTATGCTGAGATGTAGATCCTGAAGCTCAGAAGATCCTGTTCCTTCTGCAAATCCTACGCTGTAGCAGTTTGCAAATCTGGCCCACAGGTGCCTTCCAAAAATAGATATTTGAAAAATGGTTTTAAAGAGCTCATAGCCTACCAACAGAGCAAATAAGATCTAAAAATTTGTATTGCTGTCAACAAAGTTTGTCTAGGAACATAGAAAAGGAAAGCCTTGAAAACTCAAGCTGGAGTTGACCAACGTAGCTGCAACACAGTTTTTCAGTCTGGCACTTTGTGATGTTGCTGGAGTCTGCAGACAACAGAGATGTTGCCAAAAGTTCCTCCATGGCACTTACACAACATGTGAAGTCTATATATGCATCCACAGAAACAGTTTGACGGTCCAACAGATTTGCCCTGAAGCAGCTTTGCATGGCAGCCTTCATAAAATGGAACGGAAAACAATTTTCAAAAGGAAATCAATGCAATCTATATAAAATACAGTTCTGAACATGACCAGGATGTTTTCCTTCTGTTCTGCATGTTTATTGTAACTGCTATCATACATATTTTACTCTGGGTAAATCCTTAAAGGTGCATTACTTTCTGCCAAATATTTTAGAGAATGCCTGATGTTTGACTTGCAGCTCAGCTTTGTATCATCATTTGTTCTAGATTACCCGACGACGACTTTGACACACTTCCTTAATACTAACAGTGCCTTCAGGTGTTTTAGAAATTGAATCTCTGTTCAGCATGATACCTCAAAGCAGGTTACAATAGCAACAATTGAAAATAACTGGAACAATACTCAGAATGTCAAGATATTGTTCATTTGTTGTAATGGGGAGAATTGACTATAAAGATTAGACAGCCTTTGCTCTCAGGAGAGTTGATAGGACTTGTTTGCAATAAAATTGGGAAGGTAAAAAAGCTTCTGTGCTGACTCTTGTAAAGTCCATTTTAGTACTAGCAGAAGTTAACAACAACACATACAACCCTGTGTAAAAATCTACAGACTCAGGTTTACTGCAAACACTAAGAGGAGAATCAAAGTACTGTTTTTCACCAAGGATGAATACAGCTGGGCAAAACTGAGAGTTAAGGGGGAAAAAAATGAAGCAGTGAGGAAACAGGAAAAAATCTCAACTTGTTTTACTAGTTCCTTTGCTCCTCCCTCCGATTTGAACATCAGTTGTACTTTCTGGCACTCAAAAGAAATGGAAAGGATTTTCATGTTGTTTAACTTCAGGCATATACTTCAGATGCTTAGAGTTCCTATAGCATTAAATTTGAGGTGGGTGCCTCCACAGGATGTTCTATAATACCTAAGCTAGGGATATAACCACTGTCTTATTTAGGCTTTCTAAATCCCTTCTGCAGCCCTGTTTTATTCTCTCTTAAGTATTAAAGGAGCAGAGAATCCCAATTGGCAATTAGCTTTGGTACCAAAGTTAGTGATGTGAAAATCCTCTTTCATCTCCCTCACTGCATGACAAGGTTGCCTGGTCCCTGGTTTAAGTTGCAGTATGCTAGGGGTTGCTCAGTCTAAAAAGGCTTACTCCAGAGCTGATCCTTAGCCAAAAGCTGTGCTGAGCAGTTAAAATATTCCTCTATTGTCCCCCCACATAATCCTGTTATGCCATTATGAAGAGCTGTTTTAGCAACATTCCTCTATCAAAATGAATCTCAAAATTTGGCCAACTTCCTTGTGGCAATTTTCAGATGCTTAATGTATATTAATACAGGTATTGTGCAAAATGCAGTTAAAGGCGTATTTTTGTATGCAAGTGCATATATGACTAAGGCAGTCTGAAGATGATTTTGAGGACCTCAAAGCAAATCTATTTTTCCAAATCTATCAGCTGGTCTAATAAAAAATATTCTCTTTCATGTAGGCACTAGATGCGCATTCCAATATAATTCTATAGGATATATGTTATGAACATTATAAAGTATTGCAGTAGATATTCCTGTTATCAAATCAATGGCACAATTGTCACACAATACCAGCTTATTCTATCTGTGATGATGGCTGCCAAACTTTTTTAAAACAGACTCATTTTTCTTTTGCCTCCTGCAATCATCTTCACTTGCTGTGTTTACAAATTAATATACATTCTTTTCTTTCACTGTGAAATCTGACTTACACGTTTAAATATCTTGTGGTAGTCTTATAACATCTTATTTTATTTAACTTTGAGTTCCTCATCCTTATTGATGTTTGTGTTTTACTTATTCACTTGAGTTCAATATTCTCAGTAAGGTGCTGGATCTTCAAAAGAAATCTTCAATCACCCCAGAGTTCAATCACTTCACAGTTCTGCAAACTGTCCAAGTATGATGGATGTGCTCCTTCCCCAGATCAACCTGACTTCTTACACATAACCCCATTCAGATGTTAACTACCACATTATCTGATTCTGGTAGTTGCCTCACCGATTTCTTCCCCCACTTGGACATTAGCCATCAATAACAATCCTGATGGTTGCACTCTGAGAGGGAGATAAGGCTAATTGCGTACACCAGAAAACAGTCATTTCTGAATTGAAAGAACGACTATAAGTCAATCATCCCATAAATATGGGCACAATGCAAGAGCCCATTGAGCTCCCCTTGCATGGCAGTGGGCTGCATGCCAGGATCTCCCCTTGAGCACGGACGTCTCTCAAGGATACTCCTCAGGGTTGAGAGATCCTTCCCGCTACAGGTTCTTGGTAAGGGACTATAGCGCTCTCTTGCTTTCTGAACTTGTAAACTTTACTTTGTAACTGTGCACAAATCCCTTAGTCATAAACCGTTGACCAGGTCTGGGACTAGGACTGGATCCAGCTGCACCCAGACTCCTCTCAGAAGCAGTTTGGAAGCAAGGGGGTCCAATCTGAACCTCGTGACCCAATGGGAGGATGTCCTTGGTAATTCTGTGTCTTGAGCGCCAGGAAGCAATAAGTGACCTTCCCATAGAATCTTGTGAAACCATTGTTATTATCAATAAAACCTATTCCTATTTCTTTCCCATGAGTGAAGTGCATCGTATCATTCACCCCCCCCACTACTCATTCTGTGACACCAGTCAGGTTAAAATTAAGATATTATACTTAACATCTGTGGAAAATGGAAAAAGAATGAGCATGAAACTCCTTTCAGAAGCAGAGAGCAGGCAAGTTGTTGATTTTCTCCCTTAATATATTTCATATGAAATTATGGAAACGTAAAGCATGATGCCAAACATGTATCTGAATTCATTCCTTGCATTTTTTTTTCTGCATTTTGCATGCACCTGAAAAACTCACTGGATATAAAATTTAAGAGAGATCACATTAGGTGGTTGCTAGGAGACCACATTAACCCTTTGGAAAAGATGCAGGATGAAGCATTCCTCTTTTGTCTGAGATTTTTTAGTGCTTTCTTTAAAAAACAATTATGATGCCTTTACTGTCTGTGCAACTTCAGTGCTGGAAATGTAAAAACCTTTTGTCTTAGCATTTCTGTACCGCAGAGCAGCTAAATCCTTTAGTGACTCTAGGCCTTTGTTTTACTATCTGTGTAGTTACACGGAAGCTGAGACCTCTTCTGTGCTTGGAAGACTAGCTTTAGTGTGGCCCAATTTGATTTCCAAGGGTTAGCAGGGGTGGGACTGTGAAAGCTAGATGAGCTGGTTGAGTTATGTTTTAGGGTGCTTGCTTTGTCAGGCAATTATTTGAGAAGTAGTACTTCCATAGTAGGTGGAAGCTTTCATTTCTTATAATTTTATAGGTCGAGATTTTTGCCCTCAATTTTGGTTTCTGGTTATACATTATAGGTCTATCCTTTTATAAATATGGTTTGTAATAGCATAATAATATAGTCAATTATATTTTTACTGTAAATGCACACAAAATCTTCTGGTGTGTAAAACAGCTTAATCTAGACAAAAATAAAATTAAGTATGTGGATGTTAACTTCTTTATTATAGTGCAGACAGCTTCCTCATAGTCTTTGGATGGATCATTTGGTTTTTAGATCAAGTGTTCTGTGAGTGCAACAGTGTGTGTAATACCTCCAGGAGAGATGTAAGCTCAACTCTAGCAGGGCTTTATGTTATCTACATGGTGTTGCTAGGTTATCTCCAGGGGCTGCTTGGGTTCAGCTGTTGCTTTTATAGTTAGGGTTTGGACAGTGACATTCACAAGTCTGCAGATGACTTGTAATTGGGCAACCAGTTGACATGCTGAAGAAAAATCCTTCCAGGTAGATGATCTCAAAGGGCTGGAGAAATAGGCTGATGGGAATGTCATGAGTTTCAACAGAGGCAAATACAAAATCCTGCACCTGGGTTGGAATAACACCATGCAGATATGCAGGCTAGGAGTGGAGTGTCGGTTGGCTGGAAAAGACCTTTACAAAAGACCCTTTACAGGAATGTGAGGGTCCAGGTATACAGCAAGCTGAACATGAGTTAGAAGCATCCTTGTGACTGTGAAGGTTAACCCCGTTCTGGGCTCTATAATAAGAGTATAGCCAACAGGTTGAGAGAATAAGTTATTTTTCTTGTTGGGTAATTATGAGACCACATCTGGAAGACTGTGCCCAGCTGTGAGCTCTGTGATATAAAAAAAGACATCAAAATGGAGCGAGCCCTCCAAGGGCTATTGCACATGACACGAGGAGCCACCTTTCAAGTTGTTTTGTTCAACCCTTAGAAGAACAGGCTAAGGGGAATCTAATTGCTATCTTCAGGTACCTAATGGATGGCCTTGGAAAGGATAGGCTTGTTCTGAAGATTCACAGTAAAAGGATAAGCTACAGGAAGGAAAATTTTGACTAAATACAAGAAAAAAATAAATTTTACAGTGAGGTTGATCAAACATTTGAACAATTTACCCAGCAAGGCTGTGAAAGTTTTGCTCTCGGATGTGTTGAAAAGACAGGACAAGGTACTGAGCAATCTGATGTAACTTTGAAGTTGGCACTTAGCAATAGATTCATCTCCAGAGGTCCCTTCCAAACTAAAATTATTGTGTAGTTCTGTGAGTTTCTGGGTGTGCACCGCTACCTGCCATGTGGTTAATGTGTGTTTTCCAGTATTTTCTATTCTGGGAAAAATTACAGCTCTGCGTAGAGATAGTTATGCTACTCTGCACTTGAGCAGCTCAGACACAGAGGCAATATTTCTGTTACAGATTTATTTCATTATCCATAATACCATAGCCCCCAATTCTCTAATTAAAGACTAGTTGCCAGTTTTGGCTTTTGCCCACACCATAAAGATCTAAGCAGGTAATCAGGTGTACAGGGACTCATTTCTATGATCATGTACTTCTTTTGAAGTTAATAGAAATTAAGAGGACCTCAGGATAGAAGTTAAGTTGGAGGAGCCCAATAAGTTCCCAGTTTCTTTACATGAAAAGAATAATTGTAAAGGGAAAAATATCAACTTAAAAACTGGTGAACTTCCACAAGATACTTTAACAGTTTTACAGAACAGGTTTTGTGGTTTGTAGACTCTCATCAATATACACATTTAATTGTTATTTTTTTGCAGTTATTCATTTTAACAGCATACAGCACACATATAGCAAACAAAATGGGGGAAAAAGTAGCTATAAAAAAGTCTATTTTCTGATTTGTTTTTAGCATGAATATCAGGAGATCATTGTGAATAGAATTTATTGTTCTCTGATGGGTGCTCTCCAGACAATAAATGGAATAGCTTCTAGTCGGAAATCAATGTTTGTGATTTTCTGCTTCTCATTCAAATACAAAGAATACATTCTTTTAATTCACAAAACCAATTTCTAGATATTCCCTCAATTTCATTCAGTGACTGGTGCTTGCAAATAGAGCTTCATTTTGCTTGTTGGATTAATTTAAATTAGAGTAGCTGTTTCATTCGAAGACATTAAGTTGTAAGTTTCAGGATAAAAAAATCTCATGACAAAACCTTTTTCAAAAGTAGTTCTGCTGGTGATAATTCATGTGTTAGAATTGTACTCTCAGACACATTTGTTGGGACGGATCTTTGGGTGCCGTATAAATACTGAAATAGAGCTATACTAATTTATATCATCTGAATTTTTTTTTTTATGATAAGGCTACACACTACCTAGCTGAAACTGGAATGCACTTTTCATCATCTTTTTCCAGTGGTAAATGAATTTAATAATATTATTCTTACATTTCAGTTTTATTAAAAAATCCCTAAGCATTTAGGGTCCTTTAAAGCAATAAAGAATAATTTTCATGTTGCCTCGATTCACATAATTCATATTATGTATCATTTGATTGTTGGGCTTGAGTTTCTGGATATGACCATGTGATTCAAACTAGTAAGTTACTAAAACTACAGATATCTTTACGGTTTCAGTATCTTCTGAAGTATCCAGATTTTTCAAATGAGAAATGAAAACATCCCTCTCTCTCTTTCAGTTTAGTTCCTGATCCTTTCCAAACTCTGTCCAACTATCTGTTACACTATTTCATTCACTTCTTCCATTTGCCTACTTCTGGGGGTCCCACATTCAGAAACTGTTGTTGATGCTCCCCTGTAAATTGATAAAATCAGATGTTGACTTGCAGTACATCAGATGTGAATAAAAACATGGAAGCTTTCCTCCCTGGGCTAGTGGAGGAACTGAAATAAAACTCCTTTATGTTATTTGAAACATATTGATGTTAGGAACAAGTCTCTTCCTGAGACTTAGTAATTTGCAGTGGCATTTAGGACAAAGGAAGTTATCCCCTGAAAGTCAAATTGGTGGAGTCTTTAGCATAACAGTGCTAAAACTAGAAATGATTTGTCTTTGATAGAAAGGAATGTGTTTTTTTTTTCAGAGAGAAAGAGAGAGGATAGAAGCAAAAGATATGGCAATGAGCTAATTTGCTGGTGTTTGGGATGGCTAAGGGAGTTTTTGACAGTGAGTGACAACATATTTTGACAAACCATTTGTGAGGCTGCATTGCTTTTCTAAGATTTTGCATAGACATTTGTAAGGTCATGATGACATTAATAATGTTTTCATTATGTAACAAAGTGATGTAATTAAAATGATTTATTGTAAGATATGTCTGTGTATACGTATAGCTTTAAATCAGTGTATAGATGAAATGGCTTCGCCTTATAAAAGAGCATGTATAGAGACTGTTTTCTTAGAGCTTCTGCTGTATGGAAAGCTAAACTGATGTTCTGCTGAAACAGAAGACCTCATCCTCCACAACCTCCTCCTCAATCCTGGTTGTTCTATGAGGATCTCTTAAGGATCTCTTTCATGTGGAATGACAGTAAATCAAATGATGATGTCTAGCAGAATTATATATTAAAGGTTCACCTTTGTTCTTTATTTTGACCTTTTACTTCTCCCTAGGAACGCCCTGAGCTTTATGAAATAATTTTTGTATGAATGGTCACTGTCAGATCTAGCAAAAGTAACTAGAATTAAGTTTGTCCTTATCTTCTCAATCCACCTCTATCTAGCTGACTGACAGGGATTTGATGAAAATCTTTTGCTGAGGTTCTCCTAGAGCTTGAGAGGATACACTGAGTTTTGGGTGGAATTCCAACTTCATTGAGTTGAACAGCAAAACACCTGTTAGTTCCAAATAATTACCCAGAGTGAGAGATTGCTAGAGGAACAGCAAAATATGCAGGTCTAGGATTGACCACTTTGGTAAGATCAACAATTTGATGAAGTTATTTTGAGCAGTCAGTGCAAATTCCCACACTCAAAGGAAAAATTCTATGATCGAAGGTGAGGTAGAATGAGTAAACGGTGATATCACATTGTGAAATTTAAAGCCAGAGGATCACCAAATAGAATGAGGAGACCTGAAAGCAAGGAAGCTTCAGAATGCCCAGAAAACTATTTTTAAATTCTTATTTGGGTTACCCCATGCAATCATGCAGCCAAATAACATAAATGCTGAGATTGACAAGATGTGTATAAATTTGCTGAAAAGATTGCAATCAGAATCACTGGAGCCAAACCAAGGTTGAATTTGACCCCAACTGGGTAGTATCTGTTCAATTTATTATGTTTGACTTTGATATCATAGTTATCAGAATGCCTACTAAGTTTTTAAAGATATTTCCTTTCATTATCCACAATGGTGTCTAGTAAAGGAGGATTTCTGTGACTCGTGCAGCATGTGAAAGTACAGTTCCTTCAGCCTGTGCACGAGTTGCAAATTTATATCTCCAGTAAAAAATTTACAGGTGAAAGAATTTCTTATTTAGCTCTCTTGTATCGCATTTTTTATAGCTTATTTTTTGATTTATGAAATAAAGTTTTCAAATAAGATCAATAGCAGTTTTCCAAATTAAAAACAATCACACAATAAAACATAAATACAGGCTTACACTTGTCTTGAATTCCAGTGATAGCTTGTATTTCCCTTTTTCCTTTATGATTTGACTCACAGTAGAGCCACCTTGGATGTAGTTATGCCAGGAGCTAGACTAAATGACTTGACTTATGTCAAGAGAGAGGTTGTTTCATTTCCTGCTTGTCATGGACAAATGATTTTCTTAATGGTCTCTCCACCTCATGCTTTCTGAGACACTACACACACTGAGGGCAAGACCTTGGCATACTTTAATATTGCTTCTGACGTGAAGCCTGGAATAAGTGGCTTTAAGCCAGAATTGTTCTTTTAAAGCATGCAAAACCTGACAAGCACTGCCTACTTTAGTAGAGCAGGATGTTTCATATTTTATGCACTTATATTTAAAATTGAAAGGCTTTGAAAGGCTTGTAATCAAAGTTAACTGAATTGTTCAAAACTCTAGGTACTTTAAAATTCTAGCTTTACTGTAGTTAGCATGAACTCAGGCCTGCTCACATAATAACATTTCCTACCGGGTCTATGGCCATTCTTCCTAATGATAATAATGGTCCATGTTGTTTTTCCTGAAATTTGAAAAGCTACCGCAGACGGCAACAGGCTGCCAAGTTGTCTATCCTTTTTTTTTTCGAAGTTAAACAAATTCACTTATGAACTTTTGTTATAATGACTTTAAATATTTAATAGTATAGCAGAAAGATGACTTAAATTTCAGCCTATGAAGGAGTGATTGATGTTCTCCATTAATAGACAAACTGGAAAAAAAAGGTAAAGACATTTTTCTCACTCCTTGTTCTAGGGAGACAAGAGTCTGTTCAAACCATATAATAAATACAAATTACCTCTTTTGCAGTGCTGGTTCATCTGTGCCAGCCAAGTCTCCCCCATTGCAGGGAAGCAGCCATCCCAGTGAATCTGTTCTTCCTCCTCCCTGCAGAATAATTACTTTGGAGGCCACACAAGCATACTGCAGACATGCTATTTGGGGACTTCCAGTCTGCCTGCCACAGGCCAATTGATAGGAAGTTACACACTGGCCTGTAGGCTCTTAAGGACTGTAAATCCCGTGTAAATGCTTCAGTCAGCTACAATCACATAATTGGAAACAGAATTTAGCTACTACCATGGATAT
>JAUBNY010000224.1:91589-102096 GCA_032275445.1 Crypturellus soui | reverse complement strand
AACTGAAAAGTTCCCTGTATCCCCTGATCTTGGAGCTCCAGATGCATAATTGTCCACCAGCCATATATAACCAGAATATGATCTGGGAGCCAAAATCCTGGGTGATGCCTTAAGCAGGAGTCTAAGGACCTGAGAGCCAGGGCCAGGCTTCCCATAGCACTTTAGGCAGCAGTTACAGTGAACCACGTGAAGCTCTTGGCAGAGAAAGACTTTCTGCCTCAGAGCCCTGTTGGCAGTGTCGTTTTCTGACAGAATATTTTGATTTTGTATTGACATTTTCTGTGGGAAAAACAAACAAACAAACTCAATCAATTTCTGCAAAAATAATAAAAAAATCAGGTAAGAAATAAATAACTGTAGAAGTGGGACAAACTAGTACTATGCTATACAATGATCTCCAGGAGATACAAAGAAGCACTTACAGACAGTCCTTGTCTGCTGCTGAAGGAGAAGAAATTTATTCTGAATAACAAGAACATGAACAAATACTTCACTACCTTATTTCTATTCTAGCTCTTCTGAGATGGCTGATTTCAGTATCAAAAGAATAGTACAGTATCAAAAGAATGTGCCTGAATTTTTATTATGATATAATCTGTATTGAGATAACACTATTTCTCTTCATGGAAGTTTCCTGTTTCAAGTGACCTCTTTGTGCTTGGAAATATCTGCAGTAAATGTCAATGAAAAATATTCACAGATTTTTTCAATCACTTTACACTGAACAGACAATAACAATCTGCAATAGAAAACTTAATCAAGCTATAGTAATTTTTTATGGAACATTACATGAACAAATACCTTTCTTCTATATGTTACCCAAGAGGCCCAAATTTAAAATATTTTAGAATATATATAATAGACAACTGACAATCTGATCGGTATTTGCATTCACTGTATATTTTAGAACAAAATCCTCTGTGAGTAGTGACGATTTGCATGATTTTGGAGTGCTTAAAACACACTCTACATGCTGTTAACCCATTTTCTTTGTGCAGTCCCAAAGCTAACTGAATCAGAAGCTTGTGTTTTTCCTCCATCAGTCAATTCCTCCCAGGGAGGTAACTGAGGAAAGTTACAGAGGGAAATGAAATTAATTTGGCTAAATCATAAACATTTTGAATTTTTTTCTTATAAGAAATTTTCTGTTTGGGCCTAAGTTATTATTCTCACTAGTTTTCTACTTTTGTAAATATTTTGAACTTGTTTGAAATTGTCTAGCTGCTGACATATGTTGTATTATTTATTTTGTTTATTGTAATTAAAATGTAAAAGATTCCATTCCACTAACAAACCAGATTTGCTTGGAAGCAAAACAGGGAAAGTAAATAAAAAAAAAGTCACATGCCGACAATAACTTAACAACTGACAGAGTTTAAGTGCTAAAACACACAGTTGTTTAATTCACTCAAAAGCGACACAGAATACTCCGCACAGAAGGATGGAGACCCAGCTTTTCATTAGATTTTTATTTATAGAGGACATTATTGGAAAGTTAAAAAGCACATCTTCTGTTAAGTTTTAAAAGTTATGTCATAGTCTTAGAGGCCAGTTACTGAAGCACACCATTAATTTTCTTCCTAATAAAAGAATTTACTTATTAAATATGTGAAAGCTTCATTGTTCCAAAAAGTAATGATAAATGATCTGATAGGAGTGGATAAGACAGTGTAAATAAACATTTTTATGTTAACATTTTAAAGTATTTTTCACTAAGTATTATGGTGTTTGCAGATGGGTATAGCTGTAAAACAGGACAATTTTCTCTTATAAAACAGACAATTAGCCTGCTTTTTGTTATGTTTTGCTGTCACAGATGGAATGATAAAAATATAAGATTTTTATTAATAAGATGTAGTAACATACTACTATGGATGTTACTCTCATCTTTGGCATTTTTGATAATATTCTCTTCACTGGACTCTATCTCTGGTCCTTTCAGTAGGATCTCTTGGGACTCACATAGGATTAGTGTCCATTTCCCAGAAAGAATCGTTAATCTTTTCGCTCTGTGTTTTTATAGGGGATTGAAAAAACAGGAACTTAGTTTTCTGTCTGCTATAATTCTGCGTGCTGTGATCCAAGAATGTAGTTGTGTGAGAGGTCCTTGAGCACAAAGCAGGGGCAGCTCCTACTCTGGGTCCATATTTACAAATTTTGGACTCTGAGTCCTGCATCCTTCCTGTGCATGCCACGATGCAGCCCAGGACCAACCACAAAGCAAACACCGGAGCAGTAAGTATCCTGCTCCTGAACAGGATCCTTCAGAGAGCAGGAGTGTTCCCACCGATCAAAAATCAGCTGAGCTTCTCATGACATTATGAATAATACACTATATATACATAAAAACCCTCTATATATGGCATTTGTGCTTCTTTTCTCTGGTCAGGATCCAGAAGAGAGAAAAAGAAGGGATGAGCTATGTTGAAGGAGTATGGTCAACATTCCTATTCAGTCTCAGATTTGAGAAGAGAGAATATCTGCAGTGCTTTGCTCTGTCACACAGTATATGCAGCAACGTTTATCATGTAAAATTTTGAGGATAGTATCACTAACTGTACACCAGCATCTCGTATGCACGCACCTCAAGCTCCTCTAATTTTTCACTTGATCAAAAGGAATATAAAAAAATACTTTCTTCCAATACAGAGTTTACAGAAGGTTTGAACTGCACTATATTCAAACAATTTATTGCAGATTCCTCAAAAAGTACTATTTCAAAATGTTATTGTATAACACATTGACATTCGGTTTAAATATTTTTAAATTTCAAGGTCAAGCTAGACAGCATACAACAAAACCACTCATTTTACAGAGTTGCTCACACTGGCTTCTGTGGAATAATTTTTATTTTACCAAGGGTATGGAAGAGGAACATCAGATTCTTACGTTCTGTCGTGTCTCCCTTCAGGCCTAGGTTGCCATTGACTTTGGTAGGCATTTGATGATTAAGCATAGAATAAAGACTGTTGGATTGATAACTTAGTTATTAAAAGAAAATGAATTTTGAAAAGGTATTTTAGCATTGTTTCTTGGGGGAACAGTATTTTAATACAAGAAATGGATATATTACCTTTTTCTCTGCGGACCTTCAGGCAGAGGAGAATGGAGAAAATTTAAGTCCCACTAGAAATCACTGAGAGTCAGACAATCTTCAAAGCTCTTTTAAGGCAAAATCTATAGTTAATAAAAAGACTGAATAGTTCCCTTCAATTTCAAAATATAGAAATTCCAATTTCTTATTTATGTTTTAATTTTGTTCTCTCTCCCTAATAGAAGATATCCCTAGATGCTGAATTTTGCGAGATAATGAGACGAATGGAATTTAGATATTTTCTCCCTCCTTCTCTCCTTCTTAACAGATATAAATTTAAACTTGAATATTCACAAACATTCTAACTTAAATCAAAGAGTTCATGACAATATCATGTATCTGATAATGAGTGCAGATTTCAAAGGTAAATTCTATTGCCTTTATGCTTTATATTTTATTCCCCTTTGAGCATTCACTGTGAAAAAAAATATTCTTTGCTGCTTTCTTATACATGTATAGGTAGTGAAGAAAATACACACTCATTAAACTGTGTGAATGGGAGTTCAGCTGCATGTGCTGTGGTTACAGAAAGATACACTGGCAGTGGAAATGACTATCATTCCTTAACGGAAGCCAGCAGATTTTTGGTGCTAAAAAAATGAAAAGGAAAAAGATAAAAGTAGTGGTATTGATTTCCTTGATGTTTTTCCACTTTTGCTTATAATGCAGATATTGGAACTAAGTAAAACCAAGCAGAGACATGAAACAGAACAAAATTAAATCTTTCTCAAGGTCTTTTTACTAATAGTAAAGGTCAATACAAGCAAATTAAAATTCATGCTCAATACAAACTTCAATTAAAATATGACTTCAGTACAAAAAAAATGAAATTGTCAACAAAACCAAAATTGAAGTAGCCTTTTTTTCAGTTAGATACCAAAGTTATAAAAGCATTGCATGTTTCACTGCAAGTCCCTTTACCTTCCTGCATCTGCTGGCAGTAGTTATCAGTCTATGCTGATAGAATCCCAACATGCTTAACAAGGAAAAGGTTTGTACAAAATATTAGATTTTGGCAAAAAAAAAAATGTTTTAAAGCTTTATACCTACATTTCAACCCCCAAATCGTGGAAATTGTGTCTTTGAAAGATTCTTCCTTACTTTGGGATGCATAACAAGCATTTATCCTACATCTAGGTAAAGAATTGCCAGAGAGCTATTTTCAGGAGATTATAGTTTGTTTCACGTCAGAGCTAAAACCTTGTCAAGCTTGCTAGGTTGTGACCAGAAAGTTGGGGCATGGAGACATGAAATCATTGCGCTTTACTTGTACTCTTGCAATTAGTATAGACTGCCAGGAGAGAAAGAAAGAAGATTCATATTAACTGTAGATTTGTGAATGGAACCAATGCTCAAGCCAAAAGCCCCAATAACCCTTCTTAATGAAGGTTGACAGATGCAAGGCTGTGTTTGTAGGGACCAGTACCGAGGTGAAGATAACTCATGGTACTTTAATTTTATATTCCTAGTGAAGAATGAGAAAGTTAATATTTTCTCGTTATCATCCTTATTGCTACCAAAGAAAACCAAATTTTTTTTTTAATAACAACAATATATTCTGAAATCAGTAATTCAACTGAAAGCACATAAAATTAGTTGCCATATGACAGATTTCCTTTAATACATGTATTAAATTATTTTTTTTTCTGTAGTTTTCAGGTTTACAAGTTCTTCTTTAAATTCCTCTAAAGCAATGTCTTTGTCAAGTTCTGAGTTAAAAGCTGTTCTGCACTGATTTTTACTATCTTTTTCTAGGAAGAACTGACAGATGCCTTAATAAAGAATGGCCAGCTGGTTTATAGACAAAGAAGCACAATCAATTTAGGCTACAGTTTAAAAGTACATAAAACATCTGTACCCTGCTAATGAGTTTTAATAGTTTTGCATCTTGTGCATCATACCGTTCAAAATATCCATAATTAAATGCACATTTGGTTAATGAAATCTTCCCCTTGAATCATTAAAAGAAGCAAATTTTACATTTTCTAAAGACTTTTCCAGACATGTTTGGAAAACTGTTTTGTTTTGTTTTCTGTTATCTCAGCTTTCAAAATATAATTATTCTGTATCGATTTGCCTGACACACAAAACGACTTCTTTTCTATTCTGTCACCATGTAGCAGTTGTTAGATGTTTTCCATTGTAATGTAGCCTTTGATTTCTTGGAAGAAATAATTTTGCGATCCACAAAGACAATATAACCACTGAAATATATAGAGAACATACTGGGGGATGGGAAGCCAAAAATACTCCATTTTGTGTTTATACTAAGAAAAATACGATGTTATGAAATGCATGAGAATAATAATATCCCTAAGCTAACCAAAAAATTGGGCATATTATATTAAAAATAATGATTATTGAACACTAAACACATTCCCAAGACTATCAAGAAAATAATGCACCCTAGTTTATCAGGAATAGCCAGCAGGATTAGGGAAATGATCGTCCCTGTACTTGAATATTGTGTTTTGGGCCCCTCACTACAAGAAATGTTGAGGCGCTGCAGCACGTTCAAGCAAGGGCAGTGAGGCTGGTGAAGGGGCTGGAGCACAGACCTTGTGAGGAGCAGCTGAGGGAGCTGGGGCTATTTAGGCTGGAGAAGAGGAGGCTGAGGGGAGACCTTATCGCTTTCTACAGCCAGCCTAAAGGAGGCTGTAGTGAGACAGGGTCAGTCTCTTCTCCTAAATAACTACTGGAAATAGGAGAAGAAGAAATGGCCTCAAGTCGTGCCAGGGGAGGTTCGGGTTAACTATTAGGAAAAATTTTTACACAGAAAGAGTAGTCAAACATTGGAATATACTACTCAGGGAAGTTATGGAATCACCATTCCTGGCAGCGTTCAAGAAACATGTAGATGAGGCATTTAGGGGCATGATTTAACAGGCATGGTGTTGAAAGGCTTGTGGTTGGCCTGTATGATCTTGAAGGTCTTTTCCAATCATAATGATTATATGATTCCATGATTCTTTGACTCTCTCCTTTAACCTTTAAAGGAAGGAAGTTTCACAAACTTGCAGCTCTTTCAACCCAGTAGCACTTCCCGATAAAAAGTCAGTTCCTTTTGATGCAATTTCTGGAGGGAGATGAAAAAGTTTTTCTAATCAAGCATCTATTGTACCTTACTATCCCTATCCGAAGACTTGAGTTAAAGAGACACATCTAATATTTTTCTATTTCTCTCCATTGTCTTAAGATTCCTAATTCCTAGGAATTAGTAAGTAAAGTTTATTAGTGCAGCCATACCTGTGGTCATTTAAAGAATAATTTGACAGGGTGTGAAATGTGTTCTCTATGTGTTGATTGGTCAATAATTATTTGATACTCCTCAAATAATATCTAACTTCAGGGGGGTGGTGGGAGGGGAGAGTTCCAGGCTGTGGATCCCATGAACAAAAACCGTCTCCATGTAGCCCTGAGTTCCTGATAAACAAGATTTAAGGATACTATTATTTTTTTTTAATTGGCTAGCTATCAGAAGCTCCCTAGGCAATGTCAATTCAGAGGATCATTTTTTGGAGGCACCAAGGTTTTCCAAGGCACTGAACTGGGCCTGTGAATCATATTTCAGCACTGTGTGGATGAATGGAGAGCATGTCAGCAGTGACTTTGTATAAGGGCAGGCTTATTTGTCTCTTTCTCTCTTACCCTCTGGGTTGGTTATGGAGCCCAGTACAAAGTTCCAGTTTCCTCCCTGGGGAAATGAAGCCTTTTATCTTAGAAGCATAACTAAAACTATGATGGTGAAAGCAAAAATGTCCCACTGGATATAGTTCAGAAGACTTATGTTTTAGGTAGGATGGGAAATGGGAATTAAAAAAAATGCTGAACTGAACAGTGCTTCATGTTCCTTCAGCTGCTCCTAATATGTTTGAGCTGGTTCATTTTAAAGCTGTTTTTTGACAACAGAAGAAAGAAAAGATTTATTGACAAGAGAATTAAAACAATTACTTTTTACTCACTGTCGAATTTACAAGGACAAGTATGCTTGCTGATTTTATTGAAATATATCTGTGGCTCAAGGTCTGAAAATAGTGAAAAAAATACTTTGGAAATGTAAATGGCTACTTAAATATTGGAGAAAGCCAACATTTTTTCCCAATCAGAAGATCACCATATCCTTTTTAACATCACAAACTGAGAAAAACCACATTATAAAATTCCTTAATCCCGAAGGATAATACAGAAAGAGATGCAATCCCCAAATCAAGCTTAATAAAAGCCTATCAACAGTGAATGTCATATTGTGTTATGCAATCAATGTTGGGGGAGATATTAGCGTACAGATACCTCTTCAGAAACCATAAGCAAAATTTCTGCATCTAATCTGATAAATATAATTGTAAAATGCAGATTCCATCTGGTTTTAAAATTAACACTGCAAGAAGAAAGGATATTGAAGAGACTGCAAGCATGTCAATAAAAAGAACTCAAGAAGTATAGCTAGAGGAGATCTTAAATTATACTCTCTCTATGACATTCCAGAGAATTTATCTACTCTAAATAACAAAACATCATCCCCATGTTCCTGCTCAAATTCATTTGAGAGTCTTCCATGAGAAGGGTGAAACAGACTGTTTTTCAACTCCTGAAAACAAATTTTAAGTATCAGATAATAGTATCTTTTTCTTAAAAAAAAGAATGTCAATAATACACAAATACTCTGTAAGAAATGAAGAGCTGCATAAACAATATTGTCTTATTTTGTGAGAAAGATTTGGTTTCATAAGCTGATAAAAAAAGATTTTTGCTGGTTTGGTTTTAAACAGTGTATCTGTTTGCAGACATAATGAACATATGATGGCAAGATTACAAGTTGTAAGAATATTAATTAAACTTTGGATTATTTGTTCAAATGAAAAGATAGTGGCTTGTAAACCTACTCAAAGGTTTCCTTCCGTTTCTTTCTACCATAAGAAACAAGCTAGGATCTTCTGGGTGTCATTTCCTCGATCTGAAATAAGGAGAGAGATGCTGCTGATTTTCCAGATTTAATAGCTTTCTGGGAACTCTGCTGCACCTCTATCTCCCAAGTGAATGTAGTGTAGCACACAGCTGGATTTATAGAGAGACACTGGTAATGCAGTGTTTTTAAAGAATATTGTGAAAATATGGCTTGATATGAACTTAGACAATAAGAGAGACATAAAGGTAAGAACTGTAGGAAGGAAAAAAAAAACATTGAAGCAACACAGTAATGTGCTTAAATCTTTTAAATAAATCACGTACATACTTTTTATTCCTTTCTAAGGAAAGTAGGCATCTAAACTCTGAGTAAGACTGGCATCTGTACTGGCTCAGAAAACAATGTGAGGGCAGGTTTTGATTTGTTCTGCTTCCTTCTATCTGAATTTGGGAAAGATTACGTAATTATTACCTATGCACTGAGAAACCAAGGGTTCATTTGTTGATCTGATAAAAGCGCTACTGTCTGCTGTCCTCTCTGTAACAACTCCATCAGTGTGGCTATCTTTGCATCTTGTACTTTCTCTGTCTTCAGAGAGTACCAGCAATGGTGCTTTGATCCTTGGCTGAGGTAAACTGTGCTGATATACTTCTGAGATAAACAGGACCTGTGGAGGCCTGAAGGATCAAGGAACCCTGAACTTCCTGTGAAAAATGGCTTGAGTTATTCTGGGAATATTTTCTTGGCCTTAGCTGTCATGACAGTCCTGAACATGTGAGAACCTGAACCCGACCTGATTGCAAGGGAGAGATCACAGCACACTTGGTGCCAGGAGATAGAGTGTTCTTGACACCAAATAGCAGAGAGGTAAGAGAAAGCTTTCCCCTGTATCTTCTACCATACATTATTAACTCAGATCCTCCCTGCCCACAAATGGACCTGGCCATTCAAGAGCACTAGAGAGTATCAGTGTAGGATGGATATGTAGAAGTCTTTCTGAGACCCAACAGAGATGACAACTTGCCATGATTCTGTGCTGCCATCTGGGGCTCCCCTTGACTGTTAGTGACCATTTTGATCACATCATGATGTTCAAAAGCTCAACCGGGTCAGAATCTAATAGTCTTTGTGACAAACTAGGAATTCACAGGTGAAAATGACTGGTTGTCACAGACATTCCCTGATTGCTTTACAGAATTCTGAGTAGCACAGACTCTCTTTTTGTGCTAGATTTCTTCCACCTCAGTTTTCTTATAGCCAATCCTGTCCTTTCGAACCTTTTGGTCTCTCTGCTCAGCTTAATATTTAACATTTTATTTCTAATCAGATATGACTTTGAAGGTCAGTAGAGCGAGCAAAGTGACTTTGAAAACTGAACTGAACTGTACAAAAAAATGAGCTGGGGAAATACATCCCTTCTTAGTTTCTAGAGCTGTGAAGTCTTCCAGAATAAAAGATCCCAGGGACTTGCCTCTCAGAACTTGGAGAGTATTGATTCAAGCCATTATCACAGGTATTAGTGAGAACTGGTTGACGGTTGTCAGTTTTTAAAACAAATAGTATTCAGAATAATTTATATGTTCTTATGTAGGAATGTACAGATAACACAAATATTTTCATCAATACATTAGCAATACATTACAAATTGATAACTATTTTTTGCTTTTATTTTAATAGATTCAATTTACCTTTGTACAGTGATAGATACAGATTCTTTGCAGCATAACACCAATACATGTTTCAAAGTTGTATTATTGATTTTACTCAGTGTTAAAATATTTGCCCATAAATACAATTTATTCTAAATGTGTTATACTATACTTATCAAGATATGTTATAATAAATTATTAGCTTTCTATTACTTATAAATATGTATGTATATTAATTAGATAAAGTGCTAGCAATACTGAAGTTAATGGTTAAATACGTATTTATTTTAATAAGATTGTTTGCCTTGTATTCAAAATAATATTTAGTTCTGTTGAAAAAATAATATATTATAAGATGAAATATTTAGTAAGCATCTATGTTTAATAACAAGAATATTATATTTTTATTGTACAAAATATGCTATTGATAGCTTTGTTATCTTTATATAAGATAGTAAAATTAAAAGAAAAGATTTTAATGGAATAAAGTAGGAAAGACTCAACATATTTTGAATAACTTTCCCAGGTGGCACAAACTTATCTAAAATACACGAATTTCAGCGTCAAATTAGGACTTCAATTCTCACTGATACTTTAAAATCTTTTTTTTTAATAGTCTTAAAGAAAGATCAAAAGAAAAAAAATCTCATCTATTGGTTATTATAGAACATGAATATTCCCTATTTTCAATTCCAGCCAAACTTACTGCTCCTAAATTAGTGAAAATTATTGTTCACTGTTTTGATATTTTCATGGAAGACAAATATTTTCATGGAAGACAACCCCCGTGCGGGCAGTGCTGAGCTCGGGCCCAGAGGCGGCTCTGACTCAGCGGGGGCGGAGCCGGCAGGACAGGCG
>JAUBNY010000224.1:57748-73873 GCA_032275445.1 Crypturellus soui | reverse complement strand
GCATGCGTTTCTGTTCAATATCATTATTTGCTGCTGTACATATCAGAGAAGTCCAGTAAGGATATCCATGAGATGTGCCAGCATTAACCATGCTTGAGAGCAGTAAATAATTCTATAGAATAATGTCCAAGCAAAATTACCGCAGTAAAACAAACTCAAATGTCTCTGCTCATGATGGTTTTCCTGTGTTTTTTTTCCATATTTGAGTAGTCTTGTTTCTTACAGAGTAAATATCTTTGCAACTGTTAACCTACTGTAGCAGTTACTCATATTCTTTTTACTAGCCTAAGAGACTTGCAAGGTTGTGTAAGGGTGAAAAAACATAATTGTGTTGGGAACAGGCAAACTGATAATAAGCCAGAGTGACTTTTTCCTCACTGTGGATTATAAAACTCTTCCATTTTTCCTTTCTTGTTTTTGTATTTGATAGAGAGAAAATTTTGTTTCTCATTTACTTTCTTTTCATGGTGGTTCTGTAACTGAACTATTCTGTAAAAAAATATTCTTATATATAAACCCATTGCAAAATTTTTGATTACTTCTTTTGCCATTAGACAAAGCTATTTTCAACTGATTAGCAGGGCAGTCCTGGTAAATGTTGTATTGACAGTGATTTTAGAAATAAGTAATCTTCAAATTTTGAGATTTTTAATCTGTAAAAAATATTTAAACTGATGAATTGCTTTTATATAATATAACTTGTAGTCTAGATATTCATTTGAAAAATACATATTCCGTTCATTTTAGAATTTGACCTAAAGACCACTAAGTGAATGTGATTTTTTTTCCATATTTTTTTTTTCACTGAATGCAAAGTCTTCCTGGGTGCATCAATAGGAAAAAAAAAAAGTGAAACTTTATTTCCCTTGAACAAATGTGCTATGGAGATTAATACAGACACCTTTTTTTTAATAATTTGAGGTTCTCAAGGGACAGTTTAATATTTTTGCAGAGACATTTTGGAAGAAAGTTTTTTTAGTTGCCTTTCAAGAACAAATTTTGAGAACAATTATATCTTTTGCAAACGTTTAAAGCTGTGATGGTTTTCCCAGACTCACCACCTGAAAGGCCTTCCCCTCACCACAGGAGAGGACTCAAAGCACATACATGTTGCCTGTGGCAGTAGTATTGTTCAAATCTCCATTTTTTCTAAAAAGTTAGGACCCTTCTAGCAAGTATTTTTTCTGGTGAGTTAGGACCCTTCATGTCTCTGGAAAGCGATGTTTGCATTTCTCCCCTGGCCTGGACCCACATAGGGCTTTAAAGATTTTGTCAAAGTTAAAATTTCCACCCAAGTATTTAATGTCCAGCCGCTTCAGAATGACCCAGTTCTACTTACAATGCTAAGACAATGTGTAAAGCCAGAGTAGCGAGTCACATCCTTGGGGCAGGGCTTGTCCTGCAAAGATCTGCAGCGCATCCTTGGTCTGTGGGGCAGCTGCGCAAAAGCCAGAGGACAGTCCTGCACATGGGCACCTTTGCAGAGATCTGGCTCGAGGCAGTAGCAAGCAGACCTGGAGGCAGACACAGAGAATATGAAGCGAATCTAAAACAAGGCCAGCATAAAAGACTGCCAACCCAGGCAGAAGTAAGGAGGTGGAAAAAGAAGTGCCACCTGTCAAAGCACATGCATGGGCACAGGCAGCAAGGGCAGCAGGACAAGGAAATGAGCTTGCGGGAGGTGCAGGGTTTCATCTGACTTAACAGACAGCTTGGGAAATTTCTGTGATTTTTAACAGGTGTTTCTGACTAACTGCTTTCATGATAGTTCTCGGATCTTTTTATATAATATGTGATAGGCCATAGATTTTTAAGGCTTAAAGGACAGCCAAAACCATTTAATGTGAGTGGCTGCTTAACTCAGGCTGTTGAATTTTATCCAGTGATTCTTGAAGTATTGGGAAGTATTTTAGGAATGACACCCAATGTTGATATAAACTTTTTTTTTTTTTTTTTAATTTTAAAGTGATGGCTAAGAATGTGATAGATTTTGTAGAGAGCTTTCTTTTTTAAAAATAAAAAAACCCTCTATAAAGTCTAAATATATTTAGGTTTTATCTAAATTTGGGCTCCAGCTACTGTTTTTTAAAATGCCGCTTTCTTTTTAGGCTGGGGAGCCCCTTTTCAATAGAGAATCCATTTATTATTAGCTACTTCTTGACCATGCAAAAAGTTAGCACTTGAAGTTATCTTTGATAAACTCAATAGACTGAACAGCTGTTTTTCCCAAACCTCAAGCAGCAAGGAAATAATCCTTATTCTTCTCTCTTTTTTTTTTTATGTTATTCTTGTATTTGCTGTAAGAGACTTCTTTCTGTATGATGACTAGTACAAAGTCTTAAGACTTCAGCCTAAAACGTTAGTTTTCAAATATAGATCAATGTGTACTATTCTGAATTTTAGACTATTTTAATTTAATTTAAGGAGAATGGAGAAAGGAAAGGCAGTTCCAGAGGACTGTTCAGTCTGTATAAGATTGATTTGCTGTTTGGTGATATTGCTCTGTTCCCTGAGTCCATGTAGAGTATAAATGATAAATTTCAAACAGGCTGGTTACAGCATGTTTGCAGAAAATCTGGACCTTATTTTATGTTTATCATAATTAGATATACTCCTCCAGCAGGGGTGTTACTCTAACTTTATTTATTATTACATTATATATATACATAGTATTGAAAAACAGGGGACTGTGTTTACAATATAGATTCGATTTTTTTTTTTCAAGGGAAGAAAATGCATTTTATTTTATCACAGCTCATAATCATTTTAACAGATCTGACTTTCTACTGTGACTTATTTAATTCCTTGATATATAGCTTAGTATATTTACTGGTATTTAAGCTCTGATTTTCAACAGGTCCCAGAGCACCTTACAACTCAAATTTCTTTGTAAAGTTATCTTTGTTATTTTCTAACATACTAATTTTTGTTCTGCTTTTACTACCAGAAGCATTATACTTTCATCCTATACTATTAATGAAGCTATATAAATAAAATTTGGCTGAAAAAGGGTGTAGAGTCCAGGACACGCTCAGAAATATCTTCCCTTGGATCCTGGAGATTAAATAACTGCAGATAACTCTTAGAAAAGTATTCTAATGTGTTGTGCCTACTGTATTTAAAAAAAAAAAACTTTTATTATTATTATTATTTGAAGCTGGAAAAAATCAAGCACTGTTTTGCTTCATTCAGTTTTCAAATCAACATACTTTTATTGCCCATAAAATAATCTCGAATGTACTTTGCTACCATAAAGTCTTTGCTACGGAATCTATCCTAGTTCCTTTTTGTCATCTTTCTGTCAAAAAGGTTGGAGTACAGTTGTCTAAATGAACTTAGTTTTTCTCTCAAAGTATCAATGCATTCATGTTTCCCACTAGTGCCTATGGATTTCCCTGGCCTCCTAGTAATTTGAACCATAAGCTCTGATGTTGAAGTTATCTAGGCATGCACACTCAAAACTCTTTCTATCCAGCAGTTTCTGTTCAGCACATTTTGTAGTTATGGCTGGAATAAACAAAATACAAACCACAGCATCCTTATGAGGTATGCAAACATCATCCAACTTCTCTGTTATTTTTACAGCACTGCTTTGACTGTGAGGGTGTCTTGGTTGAGTCCGCCTACTTAGGTTTAGCTCCTGAATCTAGCAACTTGGGCTGTTGATGTTTTCACATCTGGTGTTGTGAGAAGTGAAGAGCTTCTTTTAGGCAGCCACCAACACTAGGTTTGGAAAAAGGATGGAAAAAGACCTGGGAAGTGTGCCTCAGGTGAGAAGGTTTCTTAGAGCTCCTGTTCCTTTGTAGTAAGTTTGGATTCCCTAAGCTACCTCTGCTGCTGCATGTAAACCTGCAGAGAAAGGAACTGTACAGACAGAAAAAAGACAGACAGAAAACTCAAGAGCTTTAAGACATCTGCCAAGAAAAATGCTGGAGGATGTTTGTCCAGGGATATCCTTCCGCAAAGAACAGGGACATCTGTTTAAGCATCAAATGAGGGAGTTGAAAGTTTAGGATTTAGAGCTACTGGTCATCCTTGTGCACAGTTAAAAACAAACAAATAAACAAGCAAACAAAAGCCCATCCAACAAGGCAGGATTTCTCAGTGCACAGAGAAGAGGGGAGAAGGATCTGTTTTTATTTGGAGTGGAGTTTTGATATAACAGGACACATTTGTGGGGGAAAATAATTTGGAAACTTTTATACAAGCCCTGCCTTATTCATTCCTGCCAGGTTTGACATGTCACAGTCACTTATGTTGTATAATTTGACACTCTGACATAATGAGAGCTGATGTGTCACCCTAATGATAGGCCAGTTCTGAGAAATGAAAGAAGACACGGCTCATAATATCAGAGCTCAGATTACTATGGCTTTCAGTAACTTGCTTTCTCCAATTAAAATTGTCTTAGTCAAGCCTTGTTAAACATACACACATGTGTATATGGTCATTCATAGCTACATACTTTTATAAATGCAACAGCACCATATACCCTTAATGTATAGTACGGGTATATATTTTACAGAGTTTAAACTTTAAATTTTACAGGTTAGTAGTCACACAGCCAGGAGGCATCTGTGACAATTTAGTAAGGCATACAGAAACTGCCTTAAGAACTTAATGGCCATTAATTGATTTAAGTATCTTTTCTAAGCCATCTTCTAAGGTTCCAAGCACGACTCTAATAAGATATTAATAGTATTCCAAAAATATATTTAATATGACTGAAATGACATTTCATTTTAAATCTATCAGGATTAATCATTCATTCTTAAAGTGTCCAAGGTTATGTACAGTCCTGCATTTATTCATCCACAGAGAACAGTATTAGCATTCCTTATGGAGAGCACATGCACACAGTAAATGCAGGGGCATTTCTAGAGCATAATGTCTGTTCCTTTGTATTGTAGTGCTACTGTTGTGGTGGAAATACTGCAAATCATCGCAAATACTGCTATATTTCAGCTATGACAATTGAAATGAACACAGATTTTGAAAAATATGTTATACTTCCTTTTTTTCTTCCTAAGAGCTTTTAAAATCTTTTACTGCAGACCTATGACCTTGCAGAATACACCTGAATCTCTGAGAAATAAAAGGTGCATTTTTCCCTTTTCCTACTTCTGAGTCCTTTCAACTCCCATTATTGTCAGTGGAAGTCAAGGACTCTTGGCATCTTGTATATATGTCCTAAATGAAGATATTTGTGATTCCCAAGATGCCCAGTTTAGTCTTAGGCTGTGTAGTATAGACCCATGAAAAAACTCCTTACCTGATAAAGGATGCATGATTGGTGCTCTTGGGATCAATTTTATTTCTGCTTTTCTTTGCCTATAAGTAACATTATCCATAAATCTAATATATAATATTTATGACTATTCTGCATGTTTTGTTTATTTTTTTAATAAGGTCGGAACTGGGTAGTGTAATTCAGCTCTATATCCTTTAGTAACTAGGGCATGTTGACAAATTCATCTTCTGAACACTTTACAAGAAAAAGGAAGTTTTCCATCTCAGACTGAACATGCAGAGAAGAGGAGAGATCTTATGTAAACCTTTAAAAAAAACACATGAAATTTGAATGTAAGCTAATATTCCTCAGGAGAAAATAAGAAGAGTCAGGAGAAATACCTTCTTTTGAAAAAGGAAGTGATAGAATTGAATTGAATGAAGTAAAACCCATGCAGCTGTTTTCAGTCACTATGAATTCTATTGCACAAGGAGGGGGCTAATACAATGCTTCCTGCTGACCTGCATTGCTCTTGCTGTATAAAGCTCGTGGTAGAGAGCTGTGGGTGGGCACCCCTTTGTCAGAAAGATTCATCTGCAGAATCATCCTCTCAGGGATTTGATCGTATAGCTTTTCTGCTTCTTAGTATATTTTTGGAAGAGTCTTAATTTTAAATATATTTTGAGCATCAATGTATCCATTCAAATTTTACACGAAAATACAGTAAAATAAAAAGTAAATATACATTGGACTGATGTATTTCATTATCTGTTGCATGATAATTTAAAATATAAATGAGGTACCATTAAAAAAATGGAGTGGAACAGTGTAATACTGCCTTTTTCTTGTGCCTTTAGTTTACTTAAACATTGGCAAAAGAATGAAGCAATCTATTTATAATGTTATTGAGAGAAGAGGAAAAAAATGTTATTTGAAAATAAATTCCATTAATTTTGTTTTCTTTTACGAAGAACTTAATTTCGCAGATTCCCAGGAACTCTGAAAGTGCTTGATCAGTGCAAAAACAGGCAAAGTTAATTAATGATTTCAATTTCAAAGTACCTTTGATTAACTGAAACCAGTACATAGGGATGCAAACTACTTTTCATTAATGACTCTTTTTATCGTTTCTATTATAAAATGCCTCTAATTGACAGCACATATTTTCCAAACAGTCTGTGTTATTAGATTAGAACTCCTGATGCTGTTCACATCTGGGTACATGAGCAAAAATAATTAAATCTAATAATAATGGAAAAAACACACTAATCCATCATACTATTACTGTAGCATGAGCAGCGAAGTCTGAGTGGGTGCCAAATTAAAAAATGAACCATAAAAATATGCCAATTACTATAACTATAATAAAATTTCAACCCTTGTTTAAATGAATAGGAACCACAATCATTATCTACAATCTCAATGGAGTCTTCTGACTTTTACCTTTCAAACGCTCTTTATTACATATTCAAAGTGACTAGTGTTGCACGTTACCTTTAGAAATAATATATAAGAGTATAGTCTTGACTGAAACCAATCTACTGAACTCTGCAATTTAAAGTTTCTTCATTTGCTCTGCTATTGCCTAAGATATATCAATGCATTCAGTATAATCTGGATCTTTTTTTTAACTCATCATTCACATACTGTCAGTTTCCTAAGGTAAGTAGAATGTGATTCTCTTTCTTTAGACTCTTCTTTTTTTCTTCTTCTCATCTTTCTGTACCAAATGTTCCCATTTGTCAGGCTTCAGAAACTGTTTTGAAGAGGAAATAGGGAGTCTGACGATTCAGAATTTTTTTGTGGGTATTCTCTTGAAGGTATCATTCAGCAAACAAATTCCTTTATCCAGGTTAAAAAGTGGATCGTTATTTGTAACAACCAAGAAAGGTATTGTATAAATGTTGTTTTGGCAGTACAAGTACATACAAGAATGTCAAGCTTATTTCCTCTTTTTTCCCAAGTGGATGAAAACAAGCCTTGGCAGATGCACTTTCATAATGTACTCAGCAAAACCTTTTCATAAGATCACAGGTTGTTCTATGATAATGAGGTTGAGAAGGACTTCAAGAGATCCTCCAGTCCAACCTCCTGCTCAAAGCAGGGTCCGCTTCATAACTGGGGATCATAGGGACTCAGACCAGGTTGCTCAAGGATTTGTATAGTTGGGTCTTGAAACTCTCCAGAGATGGAGATCATCTAACTTCTCTGAGCAGCCTACTTCACTGTCTGTCTATCCTCAGGGGAAAAAAGGTCTTGCATATATCCAGTCTGAAGTTCTTTTGCTTATGCCCACTGTCTCTCATTCTTCTGACATGTTCTGCCGTAAGGAGTCTTGCTCTGTCTACCCAACCCCTCCCTGTAGGAACTAGGGATTGCTGCTAGGTTCCCACAAAGCCCTCCCTTCTCTGGGCTAAACCAGCCTTACTCTCTCAGCCTCTCCTCACAGAGCAAGTGATTCAAGCCCGTGACCATCCTGGTGGCCCTGGTGGCCAGACCCTCGAGGTACTGCAATTTTACTGGCCTCCATGTAAAGCACAATCCACTATGACCCTCTGAGTCTGACCATCTAACCATCTTTTTACCCACCCAGCTGTCCATCCAGCCAGGCTGTAATCTAGCTGGACACAAGAATATTCTGTAAGCAGTGTAAAAAGCTTTGCCAATGTTGAGGTAGATAGCACTGCTCTCCTCTCATCTACAAACCCACTCATTTTATCACAGAAGGCAATAAGATTGGGCAGACATGCTTTAGCAGACTTCTCCTGATCACTTTCTTCTTCCCGTGACCAGAAATATGTCAAGATGATTCACATAATGAAATTTCCAGGAACCAGAATGAGCCTATATTTCCTCAGGCTGTCCTCTGCTGTAGAGCTGTAGACACACATGAGTGTAGTTGTCAGCACAGCTTCCTAAACCTGTTTGCAGATAGCAGATGCTTTACCTGTATCCATGTATGCAGTGTTTGACTGTGAGTTTCTCAATCTATCTCTGGGAGACCCTCTTCTGATAATCTCTCTTCTGATAATCTTCTTCTTTCTTTCCTCCTGTGAACCAGTAGAAAAGAATTCTGCTCGCATGTGAATGGTTTGAAAAGAATAACAGTACATTTTCTCAAGTGAACTTCTTGCAGAGGAACACTTCAGTAGTTTTACTTTGTTTTACACTGGAATGAGCTAAGGAGAGATATTTTGCAGGAGTCATAAGACAATCATGTTTTTTCTTTCTAATTTTCTGGAGATCACAGAACACAGGTGATGTCTGTAACCAGGCCAACCAGAGACAAAAAAGAGCTTTTTTTCCACTACGTTTCAAATTTATTTCTCTGACGTGATACAGCAGCTATGTGCATACAAGCAAATTTTAAGAATACTCACATTAAAGACAGGGTTATAAATAGCATTAGCATTCACATGGAGCCCCAATAAAACTTTATTATCTCTTAATTTATTTCTTTTTTTAAGTTATCTAAAAAAAAGATTGCTTTTCTCATCAGTATGAAAGTTCAAAAGGCACTTTTGAAAATATACCTAAAAAAAGGAGAAGAGTCTTGTATATGAAACATGGTACACTTCTACCTGCCTTTCAGAATAAATAACTTACTGTAATCAAAGTTGCTGAACTAATGATCAACAGACTTCAAAAATATCCTTATGAACTTTATAAGTGCATCCTGTGACCTGCACACAAACACTTAAAGGATGCAATAAATATAGACATTCTGCCAAAATATACTAGTGTTCTTTAAAATCTCTGGCATACTGAAAGACATGTACAAAGAGTGTTAGTAATTACCATAGCTATATATATACACATATTAGTTTTCATATTTATATGCAGTTTATTTATGTAAGAAATATGAAAAAAATATTTCTTGCTATCCAAGTAGTCCCCTAAAGTATTTCATTTTCGAGAAGAACGCTTTGATAACTACTCTTTTTTTTTTCATTTTGAATGATCTATGATGTGATCCAGATTATCTGAAGATGGGTACACTCATCACAAATGTGATAGATTCCAGTCCCACAAATTGTTGTGTTCAGGAATATAATCATTCACAATGTGAGCAACAGAGAAAAGTGAGTAAAATGGGATTTCTAAATAAAGATGGAAGTCAACTATCTTAAATTCAGCAATCTAAACTTTGTGACTACACTAAATAATTTTTAGATTCCCTCTATAGTAAATGGAGAGACACTTTTTGAGGGTGCCCATGTATTTTCAGGTGTTGTTAATCCCATCTGGTACCTCCTACTGGTAATGGGGAGCAGGAATGCCCATCTTAATTAACTTGCCCAGCTCCAGTTTTTAAGAGGAAATTCAGGCCGCATAAAATTTGCAAGGTTGTTGCAGGATCACCAGATTGACAGTGAAGTAGCCAGGCAGAGGAGGGACAGCTTTCTCAGCCAATATGCTGCAGGTGGCACCACTTTTACACAGTAGCACAAAGATGCTGTGTCTTGGTAAACTCAGTTGGCAGAAAACAAGACATTCTTATGCTGTAGGACCTGGCAAGGAAAACACAAATAACATCAAACAAATCTTGGGTGGATTGGTCGTGAGAGTGGCCAGTGACAACGAGGCACTGATCATCCTGCTGAGGTCAGGGTCATAACCAGCTGTATTCAGAGAGCCAGAGAGCTGCAAACCATAAGAAACCTAAAAAATCCCTAATACCTTTGGGTTGCTGGATAAGTGATGTATTTTCTGTCTGTCTTAAGAGGAAATGCCAGATGCATTTCTCCAGAATAGATCCCCATGGCTGAGATGAACAGCTTGCTACAGAGGGAAAGTACTGTGGAGTAGACCACTAAAACCAAATCAGTCACAAATTTTATATAAATTTTGGATAAACATCAAACAAAAAGCCTAATTTATATAGCTATATAAGTCTCGGACAAAGCAAAACCCCATTTATTTGATGGAAAAATGAAACACAGAATTAGTGGTCTCCCTTAATTATGGCACTGCTAAAATATATTAATGAAGGAATTTTTATGTCAGAATAGTTGATAAAAAACTATCTTTTTTTTCTGATACTACCTCTGCCTGATGCTCTGCTTGTATTAAGTCTGATTTTATTAAAATATTTTTGTTGACAGTATCTTCATGTTTCATAGCTAGGAACCCCTTTATAGAATAAACCCTAATAAGGAGAAGAAGAAATTAAAGGGACTCCTATTAGTACTGAATATGGTCTACTGAATCTGAATTTTCTTTGCCCTAGTAACATGACAGTTATTTTATATAAAAAAAATGGTCACTGTCATTTCAGTACAATTGATTTTCAGCTACAAGCAAGTAAATTTTCTTGTTTAGGCATGATATTAATTACTGCTGTCGCTTGTTTTACATTGCTGTAACTTCATGTATCCCTCATTGTAAATTTGATGCTGCACTGTTAGGCACTTTGCAGACACTGAGTTTATAACCTAGGGAAGCATCCTATTTTTAAGACTAGTGAAAGACTTCAGATACTTATCCTTTTGTGGCAAAGGGAATAGTTATAGTACCAGAACAACGATGCATTGTCTCAGGTACACATTCTCCATGAACTTTCATAGTACTCTGAAAGTAAATGAAAGTTTTCATCCTTATGAAAGCAAGGCCCAGGGAATCCACATTTTTGGCAGTGATACCATTAAGGTACCATAAGGTCATCTGAAAGGATATGTCATAGCAAAGGAAAGAGTCTCTCCTAGTCTTCCTAGGTCTTCCTAGGTAAGGAAGACAAGCTGAACTATTATTGACTTAAGTGTTTGACCACATTGCTAAAAGCTTGGATAAGACTCGAGGAAGAATAAACCCAACTGTGCTGACCTAAGCCAGTTGCAGGTCTCAAGGAGAAACCTATACTAAAGAAATGCATGTATCTATATACTTGAATATCCAAACTGTCAGAAAGTTATCTCCTGGGTGCCCTTTTGAATGGACCCTTCAAGGATGACAGGCCCAGCAGTGTAATTAGGTGGTTGGCTTCTCTAGCAATCAACAGGAACCAGGTACCTGAATACAGATCAGTGTCCTAAATAGAATTTTATGTCTGAGACAAATGTTCTTACACTCGTGAAATAAAGTCACCAAAGCTCTGCAATATTAACAAAGATTAAGCTCCTGTAGCTCTGCAAACAGTTGCAGACACAGTCCATCTGCTTTTGTGGTTTAATACAAATACCTTGCAGGCCTTTTCAGTGACTTTAGATGGTGAAAGTTAAGAGTAATTACTTTTAGTAGCTTGCATTTATTATTACTTTTGACCATTCTCAAGGATAATAGTCCTGGACTAGGTTTTTGCTAGAATAATTCCTTCCTGCCATCCCTCCCCATTCTGTACAAATTGTTTCCACTAACACAGAAATACTGACAGCTTACTGAAAATGGAATAGATGAAATATATCAACAATCCATATTTAAAAAGCAAATAAATCTCAGATATGGAAAAGGCATAGAGAAATAAGGGTAGATATATATAAAAAAGCAACAGATATACAGTTAAATCTTATAAAGAAATATGTGTTGTCACATGTTAAGGCTCTTCTGAGGTAAGGTTCAGTGCAATTAATTGTATTTTAATTGCTCAGGCTAGAAAATACCTTCTCATATTCATTGCCTGTTTAACACTTCAAGCTCTATTCAGGTATTATAGAATCAAAGAATAATCACAGAAGCGTCACTAGAGAAAAAGCAAAATTTATCTAATTAAGGTGCTTGGGACTCATTGCTAAGAGAAACCTGCTATTGTTTTAAGTCCCACCTTTAAAGTAAAAGAAGCACAGAAATGCTTCTAGCCCTACACTGAAAGTATAGAGCAATTCTCCAATCTGTGAACCTCTTCATGCATTCAAAGGTTTAATATCTTAATAAGTTAATATTGAACTGTGTTCAACAGGAGGAGGAACACAAACTGATATTATGTACTTTGGAGCAGCTCTCTGAAAACACCACTCCTGTCATTTTAGCTTTGTTTGAGGGATCATAGAAACAAGGTTGGCTTCAACATGCAAAGGCTAAATGTCCCCTTAAAATCACTTGCAGTATGCACAAAGTTTTGTAACAGAGTAGAAAATACAATTTTTTTTTTCACACAGAAAGCATGTAGGAAACATCATTAAAAAATGAATCCTCAAATTTTGTCTTGTAAAATGTCTTGTACAAACACCTAATTGCCTGTGATTCTAAGAGTTACAAATTGATTTTTAAGGAAAGAATACTTAATTTATGTAAACTACCAGGAAACTCAGAAAGCTTAATTTAAATAGAAAAGAATAACTCTTTTTTTCTTTTGAAATTTCTATTCAATTTTAACAGCAATAACAAAAAGAGCTGAAACATTGTTTTCATGGTCAAACCTGAATAGTGCTTCAACATCATGCCCCATAAGGCTTCCATGGTTTGCTGGCCTGGCCATCACCAGTGGCAGAATTACCAGTAATTTCCTACATCAGCTACTCTGAAATTTCCTATGGAAATATCAGAACTGCCCAGGATTTTGAAGACCAAGCAAAAGAATTACTTAGTTATGTGATTCATTTTTTCATATATATTATTGTCATCCATGGTGTTTGCAGCAAATGTTGCATGGTGAGAAGGATCTGTTTTCTTTTTGTGATACTCTCTGCTCATTTTTTTTTCCCATGACTGTTATGGCATTCTTTTTCTTGGGACTACCAAAAGCTTACAGCCTGCAAGGGGCATACTAGCCCCAGAAAAAACTAATTCAAACAATTCATAGTGGAAGTAGTCAGCAAGAAACACAAGTTATATTTTGACATCTGCTCGATTCCTGCAGTCAGTACAATGACAAAGGAAGGATCTTGGTGATAATCTAAAATAAAAATGATCATTCATGAGAAAAAATATACTAAAAACAATGAGATATGAGGGAATAAAGGAAAATGGGAATTTCATGTTCTCAGACAGTTTGGGGAATACAGGACAAATTGAGAAATTTTAATGCTATAAAACAATTTAGTTTTGCTTCATATGTTTCTATTATTTAAACCTTTGAAAGAAGTGACCCTGAAGCTACCTCTTTTTTTTTCCATCTCTTAGTCAAAATGCTGCACAGATATTTTGTGATGAAACAGTTATCTTCAATAATTCCTGATGTACATTGAGTCACTGCTTTCCAAATAGAATTTTGCATCCTGATATTAGAGATAACTTGCCTGTCTTGTTCCTAAATATATGATTTCTGTGTTTCTAAATATATGACTTGGCATTTCTCTGTGCAAAGCACCAAATGGTACTATTCCACAATCCATATGCTCCTTTCTTCACCAGCACAGTTCAGTCTAGAGACTTTTTTAAATGAAATTTTTTCAGCCAGGAAGTTTATTTTATGAAAATTATGTGACCTGCCCTTTCCGATTGTAGCCTCAACATTATTTTTTTCGCTTAGTATTTGTATGTCTTTAAAATGATATCTGTGCTTGCCTCACAGTCACCTATTTTTAATTAGAAGTTTAATCAGATGTTTCACTCAATGTTCTTTTAAGACACCCCTTTTGCGAATGGCAGAAAAATCTTTATAAGTAAAGGAAATTCAATTTCCCTTGAAAATTAAATTTCAGGGGACTGATTTCTATATTGCACAATTTTTTCTTTACCAACACAGATTCTAGAAAAGAAAAATCTAGAAAGATGTCAATCTCAAAATCTTTCTACTGACCACTGATGACAATTCTAAGAAATTCTCCCTTAATATTTCATATTCCACAAGTTTTCTTTCCATTTTTACATTAATACGTTCTGTTAATTTCATTTTAAAAGCTTTAAATCCAAATTTTTATGAAAGAAAATTAGTTGCTTTCATGCTATAAATTTTCATTTATAGTGTCTACAAAGGATCTTACAAATTGGTGGAATATGCTTACAAAGTAATAGTCCGGCATGGACTCATATGTCTAGTCATGACTTTATTAATTGGAATATGCTTCTATAACAGTTACTACAGGTAGCCACATAAATAAAACGACCAGGAAAGTGGATGTTTTATAAGATCATCTTTAAAGTTTTCCAGCTGATAAATAAGGATCTTTTGGGGATTAATTTTAACTAATGAAGACACTATGGAAATACTTTTCCTCTTTTCCCTTTTTTTTTTTCAAATGTTCCTATCTGTATATAAGCAAGGATAAAATCCATTCTCTGGTTTGAAATTCCTCTTCCTGACAATTCTCTAATTAGCAGAAAATAATGTTTCTCATTAAAAGAGAAAATTATAAGGTAAGAGTCTATGCCATTATGAAAGTATGTGTTTTTGCTGATTCAACTGTTTATTTTTTATCAATTTTTTGAAAACATGGAGAAGTTGAGGATAGCCCTACAATTAACAGTTATAATATTGATAATTAGTTATTGACGCTTTAGAAGTCCATTGCTTTGTGTGTGAAATTTTGGAGAAATGTGATTAATAGCAACAATTTTAATGGGAATATTTTTTAAAAAATATGAATTTATATTAAAAAGATTTATTTTCAGTCAGTAATAAACTGTGACTCTAGCCAATAATATTCATCAAGCATGTCATATACTGGAGATATCCATATGAATTTTTAACATATAACTGCCCAAGGTAGTTCACATCTACACAAATTCAGAATTAGAAATGCCAGAGGAAATATCTGAACTACATAGATTTACTTCCTCAAAATAGTAAATAAATTTGCTGGGGATCATTCTCTGACCCTGATGCCACCTGGCAAGGCATGAGGGCAGTCATATAGCTAAACTGTCTTGCATCCCAAAATATTCAAATGATTATTTGGAGGAAAAAATGTCTCTGGTTTGTGTTAACCTCTGATCTATGCTCTGGCATTTTCTGAGAGATTTGATAGCTGTTAAAAACCATGCCAGAAAGCACACTAGCAGTTTAAAGACACTGGAATACACCCGCTTGTGCTTGGGGAGATAGTGTGACCGTGGCTCGTTTACTACTGTATGGTGGCCAGTGATTCAGGAGTTTGCTAGCTTAGGAGTGTCGGAAGCATCCTGCACCGTGCAGTACAGGGATGAACACATTCTGCCACTTGTAATTATATAAATAACTGAGATTCTTGAACAGCTGTAGTAACCTGACAGAGATTTTCAGAAATTTTTATGAAGTCTTTTTTTTCATGTAGACTTGTGGCCCCTCTGTTTTAAATGACAGCAAGTTTTCTGTTGACTTGCCCTTGTAAAGCCTTGTTGACTTCTTCTTGGTGGAGATTAAGATGTAATAGAAGACAGAGTTGCATTTCCTGAAGTTTGACAATTTTGGTTTTGTATAAGAACTATAAGGATTTCATACAACTAGAACTGTAGTATTGAAAATACAAATTTTTGAATTTTCATCACTTTTTTCCTCCTCTAGTCTTAAAACCAAGACAGCTAAGATTTATTGCCTCCTACAGCTATTACAGGAAACAGGATCAGGAAAGTATAGTTCACATGGTAAAATCAGCAATACACTGTCTGGCAGGTGGACTATTTATTCCCAAATTAGGTTTTTTTTCAGAGAAGATTCAGATTTATGCAGAATGAAATCTATTTGTAGGTTTTTTTTTTCTTTCAGACTTTGATTGCTATTAGCTGTACTTCAGTTGCTATTAGCTGTGGGTACCTTGCAGAATTTTATCCCTCAGATTCACTGTCATTTATATTTTTGTGATTTGGATTTTTGGAACTTTTTTGTGATTTGGATTTTTGGAACATTTGAGCTTTATTGCAGTTGGATTGATATATTCCAACTGACAGGGCATAATACAGCCTAAAAACTGTCAAATTATTGCTATGGCTGCCTTACATGAGGTTCAAGATGATAGGGATCAGAGTTCTTGATTTTGCATTTTTATTGCTTCCCTGATTGCATATGAGACCCAGATGTGCAACACAGAGTATGTTAGAATGAA
>JAUBNY010000224.1:9726-27470 GCA_032275445.1 Crypturellus soui | reverse complement strand
TATATCTTAAACTGTATTCAAACCAAATCTATTTGACATTCCTAAATAGAACATGAAGTCACATGAATGGGAGGAGAGGTCTGATCAGTATTTATGGAGACGTCTCAAGACATGGGAAATAGTGCAAGACATCATATATCTTTAACAAAACGTAAGGTTATTAGAGAACACTGTTATTAGTGGTATTATTTCTAAAGTGCTTCAAAGGTACTTGATATTGGACAGACCTTGGGTTGTGGTGAAATATGCATTCCTTTTTTTCTTGTAGAAATAATTCTTTTATTTATTATATAATAAGTGTAGATTCATGATGCTCTTAACCATATATTTCCTTGCATTAAAGATATTTAAGATAAAGAGATTCTAGGATTTGTAAGTGATGTGGAAAATCACACTGCTTTATATCTTCTACTCCAGGTTTAAAATGGAGTTTTGTTTCATGTTTGGAATAGTATCACTAGTTCAAATATTTATTATATCTATACTGTTATTATACTTTTGCTGTGCACAGTTTTACTTGGTTCAAACATCTGGACTTCTAATACATTGCATATACATACTCTTTAGCTATTTATGAGAATGATGTATGAAAAAATGCTTTATTTACAAGGTTATATACTGTAGCATGAAAGAAAGCCAACAGACCAAGTTCACGACTTAGAGAAGACACAGGAATGCAATTTTTCAATGGCAAAGACATGTAATGACATATCTTCTTAATGAAAAGTTTATGTAGACTGCAAGTGGCACTGCAAACATATTGACTGACATGTGCTGGGGAGTCTACTTTCATTTATGAAACCTGTATGATTTGAAAGTACTTCTGAAAGCTCCCAGAGAAATGCATATAAAACTTTAGGCTAAAGTTCTGCTTAGAGTTTATTGGGGTGAAGCTGTATGTTACACATTTGTCTTAGGTCACTTGATCTTAGGGAATTTTCCTTGCTCAAAAGGATTTGAAATGTACAAATGACAGTCACAGTTTCGAAGTCTTTGAAGCACAGGTTCTCATTAGTTGTACATCATACAACCCGTGCATACAAACATGCCCTTTGCATATAAGAATATAGTATATGATATGCTTGCTATTATAGCTATCATAATTTTTCAATCCTAAGAAAAATTTAAGAAATATTAAAAATGTTAACATTATTATCAAAAAGTTGTTAACAATTCTTCAAAAATAAATAGGAATTAATTTTCCTTCTTATGGAATTGGAAAAATAGTGAGTGTTTCTGAACAACAATGGAGAAAATATCCTTTTTTCTCCCCTCCTCACCCAGAAATAGCTACTCAAATACTATAAATCAGATGATAATCCTTTTAAAAAATATTGAATGCTTTGATAAATGGAGCTAATCTTTTCTGAAGGGTTGATTAAAAATTATATAAATATAAATCTCAGCAAGGCTGATAATCAAATATATCTTACTGGTATTCTCATCAGTTTGCATTTTGTCTATTCGAAGTGACATTATAATTCCAATGACAATAGAAATAGTAAAGTATCTCAACTTAACCTCTACCTTGTTAGCAAGGTGAGACAAACTATTACACCAGTGTCATATCAGGACTGTGATTAAAATAGCGACATTTTCCTCGTATTACAGCTGAGAATGGGACAGTTGCATTTGGCTAGACATTCTGGAGAGCCAAAGGCAGAATTAAAGCACTTGTACTGGAAATTATGGATATGTTTTGCTGTTTCATTTTCTACTTGGAGGAATTAAAAGGCTGTGACAATATCGACTAGATCATTAGATGGGCACAATAGGAGCAAGAAAGGCAGAATATAATAGAGGTTGGGATAGAGTGATGATGACTTCTCAAGACCCATTGACCCATTCTTAGTACTTGACGGAGAATATTTATTTCCTTTGGTGTGTTATTCCACTGAGCAGGAAAGAAAAAAGCTCAAACTCATTACCTGCTGAAGCTGATGAGCTGATTATTTGACTGACATGGTGCAGAATGTATTGATCAGCAGACTTTGTGAGCAATCTTTGAAGTGTTCTACAGAACAATTTTGAATTTTGTTCCAGGTCAGAGAGCAGCTTAGATCATATGTCATTTAGGCATGAGCTCTCAGTCATTGAGTGGTGAGATAATTAAAACAGTTAAATTATTATTACTTTAGGATTTTTCCTGATTATTTTTCTCATCATCTAATATTAAATGCAAAATGGACCGTATCAAAGAAAATATGTTCAAGAGTAATGAATTTTTATACTCTTAACTAACAGAAAGGCCTTGAAGTTCCAAATATAAACAAACGTAGCAAAGGTTTCCATCATCGAAACAGACAGTCTGTACTGCAATAAAATGCAAATATTTAATACAACCAGGAAACAATGTGTGATGTATGTCCAGTATCGAAAGATCTACAGTTGCTCCAAGACAGATATCTTCAGACTTTCAGAAGATATATCTGGAATAGCTGGGAGTATTTCTATCTTTAATGAAAGCAAAACAAAATGAAGGAAAGTTTTTTGGGGCATCCCCCTTCCCCAAAGGGGAAGCAGGGGCTTTTATTACAAAAAAAATATTTCCTACTTTAATAATCTATTAACTTTTTTTTTTGTCTTTGGATGTAATTTATAGTGATATTTATGGGATATGAAAAGAATACTTTTTGTGATAGAAAATATATGTATATATTTCTCAGAAGGAGACCTTTCCTTAGCTCAAAATAAAATATTCTGTAGAAGTAAAATGTTTATTTGAAAATAACAGTAGCTGAATGTACCCTGTGAATGCATGTAATTTTGAGGCAAGCTGAAGCTATATTATGACCAGGTTTACAGTGATATTGGGTGAAGCAGAATTACATCAATCCCCCAGTCCTCCAGTTTTATATGTTGCAACCAAGTCCATGGTTGAGACTTTATACAAGCTAGGAAGAGAGATAGCAAGTTATTTCATCCTGTAGCAGCACTAGGATGTTCAGGCAGGACATGTGCTCGTTGGGGCAGTGCAGCTTTGTGTGATATAAAGGGATGTACAGTTTAATCACTGCTGAATGTCATATTCAGAATTTAGAGAGTAATTTATGGAGTTAATCTGTATGTCAAATTTCTTAACATGATGTGGCATTTGCTGCAATTATTTGAGACTGCAGGTACTGCCAATATGCCAGAATACTGGCATGTAGCTAAAGTAATTGTGTAACATCGCCCTTTAAAAATGCTGCAGGTTCATCCCTTCTTTTATCTCTTTACCATCCAGTCCTTCCAACTTCTGTCCTTCATATTTCCAAGATATTAAATGCTTTATCCTGTACAGACCACATGATACCTTCTCAAACTTGCAGGAATGTTCCACCTCTCCTCCAATTTCACTTTTAAGTGTTTCTTTCTCGAAGAACTAGCTCTTTTCACCTATGTGTAAGAGAACAGGGATAGAATTCAAGCGTGAAACTGGAGTCAGCACGATGCAGTTGACTCGTGAAATAATAGTTATAACATAACAAATCACAGATCCCTGGCAAACACTAGGGTTTCAAAGCTTCTGAGCATCTTATAAAAATAAGGCCAATGACTTTCAAAGAAATGTACGCTTTTGGGCCCTGGGTTTATACGCATTAAAAAAAATAAAAGACTCATATATGCACACATAAATATGTACATGTATTTATACACACATATGTATCTATTAATATATGGAAGCACCTATAGGTATTTATGCCTTAAATATTTAGTATTCTCTAATTAGTAAGTTCTGATTATAATATTAGAAAATAATAATAATGTTTTTGTTTTGTAAATACCAGTAGGAGGCCTATTAAATATTTCTGCCTTATTAAGAGTCTAAACATTTCTTTTTAAAAACTTGTGAACTGGGCTTTCAATCATCTCGAGTATATTATTTAGGTTTCTAAATTACTAAGGAGCTGAGCCTCTGAATTTTTTTATTCAAAGACATAAATATAGTTCAAGTGATCGATATGACCTGAAAGCTGGGGTCATTTTCATGCTCTTAGCACAGGGTCAGTAACAAAGCCCTTATAATATTGTCATTTTCGCATGCTGGTGACTATAAAGAGAGTAGCTACAGATCCTGAGTGGTACCCATATTTCATGCTTTATTTGGAAATTAGGGATGCTGGGGAGAGGCTGCTCACAGCCAGGGCAAGACTGAATGAAGGGAAGTTATCACCAGCTTAAAATTGAACTTTCCAAATTCTCCCCTGATTTACTGCAAAGTCACTTCCTCCAGCCTCCTTCCTACAGCAGAAACATCACTAATCAGCTCCATCCTCTCCCCTTTTCCTCCTCACTGCTCAGTGCCTTCCCTCATTGCCTCTACACCGTCAGTAGCTTTGAGCTAAACATAACCTTGGCAGGGAAAAAAAAATAATAGGAGAGGGATACATAAATATGATGAAGAGCTTTTGTCTGTAAAAGAATTTTGTAGCAGCCAGTAGTTAGAAAGACATAAAAGGAGCCTCTTCCTTCTTCCTATTGTAACTCTTTCTGTTCAGTGATCAAATACTAATGGCCCAATGCCATAACTGTGTACGTAATGTGCAGACATTACAGGTGTGGATTGTTTGGACTTGTAGGAGTTGCATGGTTGCCCTTAGCCCCAAAAAGAGGATATATCTTCAGGGTAACTCTTTGCTTTCAGCAGCATGGCCTTCCACGTTTTTTTTTCTGACTTTGGCAGGGCTTTGGCAGCATAGGTTAGACTGACATTAACCAGAATGACAATACTCTGCAAGCAGTAGATAAACAGGTACCAAGCACACTACATCTTGTTTCCTCTTTGAAATCTTCCGGCTGAACATAAGCATGTTATGGTCTCCAGTGATCACAAGTTTAAGAGCAGAGATGGCAACAGACTTCTGGGAATAGATTTCTTTTATCAGAGTTAGTCTGTTAAGAACAATAGGGACTTGTATTCTTTTCCTAAAAAAGTTTATCTACGGCAGTTTTGTTCCCATTGTGAGCCCAATGCACTTCTGTCTTCTTACACTCAGAATGAAAAGAGTAAATATTTGTGCGGCTGCTAGAGGCTGTAGAGAGGTCCTCAGATGTTGTGAGAGAAGGGACAGGCAGAATGAAGCAGGATGGAGAACGTTCCTGAGCTTTGGTTGAAATTGCTGTGGATGTCTTCAGATTTGCAACAGATTAAATAAAACACAGGAACACACAGTGCAAATTAAAAGAGGACTGAAACACTCATGTTTTGGGGTCTTGCTTTTGTTCTCCAGTGCCTTTGAAAAGTCAACTTTCCCCTCCACTTCTTCTAGATAAGAGGATTCTCACCAGCAAGTGTTCAGCCGCACGTACCTTCCAGCCTGTGGAAGAGTCCCCTTACTGGGAAGGTGGTGGGAATGCGGGGGCAGAAATGCAGGACTGCCTGTGTATGCTGAGCTTCTGTGAAGGGGTGGTTTTGCTCTTCCTGGGGCATCGGCAATGTCAAGACATCCCTTGCCATTGAAGAAATGCCATCAGATCTTCCCAAACTGTCTCCTTTATCTTAGTTTAAGATAAAACTAATTGCTCCCTGAAAGTGCATATTTCTCTTTATGTGAAACTAGAGGAAATAACACAGGGGCAGATATCTAACTATTAAATGTCTAATGTTTGGTGAGAAGAACACCATAATTAGCAACACCTAAAGACTGAAGTTCACATTCTAACAATGAGGAAATAATGGTCTTTGCTACACGTACTAGTGTAGCAAATCAAAGCAAATCAGAAGCATTTTACTTTGCAGACATTAATGGCTGAATAAAAACCTCCAGTGATTTATGTTCAGCAGCCTGTTCTTTACTTCAAACCTTACTTCAGAGTTCCCTTCTTGTGATCTCAGTGAAGTTTTTAATTGCACCAAGCATGATTAAAAACCTTTCAGTGAACATTGGTGCTCACTCTTCTCCTTTTTCCAATGTTATGTCTACTACTTCATTCTCTGTAGAATCGTGGAACTCTTTAACTCCCTACCATGGAAATGATAAAACAGGGGGAAACTTTTTCTAGTTTTTGAAATAGCACCTTTCTCTACTGAAGAATTGCTCCTTAATTAATGTCTTTAAGATTTAAGTCTTTAAGCCACCACTTCTTTTTTTCTTCTGTCACCTTTCTTTTGTCACCATCCCTGGTATACCATCATAATTTAACTTCACTTTAATGTCACATTTGCTAACTTTTCACTGTTGTAATTAATTTTTGTAGGTCTTCCACCAAAACAACATAAATGAAATCAAGGTACTATATTAAAAAAATAAATATTTGTTTTACCTTTCTTCTCCAGCATCTTCACTAGGATTCCTTAGCTATTCCTTGTCATGTGATATAAAGAAACTACACTTTAGAAGGTAAAAAGAAAGGAAAGGAAAGACAAGCATTAACACTGTTTCACAAGCCAAGGAATGGCGAATCAACAACAAAACAATAGAGATTCTCCTGCTAATGTGCAATCTTTTAAATATGTTCTATCATTTATTTTATGTGTATGCATAGATTGTTGTCATCCACAAGTATCTCGTTTGAGATACTGTTCAATGTTTACACATTGAATCTGAGCTAGACCGTATGGATGTTGTGAGGAAAAGAATTGCAGTCAGTCATAAAATGCATCAGAAGCAGAATTTGAAAGTTGAGGTGTGTTTCCTGACTCTCTGTGTATTAATGTTTACTTGTTTTTCTTATTTCTGCATCCCCTACAAAATCTTTCCATAGCAAATTTTAGTCTTCTGAGAGCAAACTCGTTTTTCTTTCTTGCCTTTCATAAATACCCGATGAAACAATTTAGCCCTTGGACTGAGCCTATACTATAAAATAAAATTATCCAAGGGCTGTCTTCTGGTCTCCATAAGAAAAATACTCTCAGGCTTCTCCCATATATTGTGATTACTTCCTGGCTGCCTGCTGGGAATGGACCCTGATATTGCTAACCACCAGAATGTGCCTGAGACTTTGCTAACCATTTAATAAGAAAAGCAAGAACAGACCAGTTCTTAGGTCCAGACTCTGGCCCTGTTCTATTTACTGATAAGCTATAACTTTGAGATATAGAAGCGACAGCTTGAAAAACACTGCTTTACATCATTCTGTTTCCAAATGCCAGAGACACTTGTAAAGCATATACAAAACCTGTGTGATTCACTTTTGTTGGAATCAGCACTCATAAAAAATCAGAAAATCAGTACTCTCCAAATACCAGAAATCAGAAACTGTCTGATAGCCACTGGTAGCATATCTGTGAACTGGCTACACTACCTATGCTAAGTAAAAGAAGTGAAAGGAGTCAAGATACCTAAGCCTAAGGATAGTTACTGTGGGCACTTTATCTATGCTGACTTTTCATGCCAATGTTTTTCCTAATTTATTTGATCTCGTAGCCTTTTAAATGAGTAAGAACTCATTTAAAAAAAAGAAAAATATATTTTTAGAAAAAAAATGTGTCTTTGTTCTAGTTCATAGATGGAAACCTCATGACATTTTCCCTTTCTTTAAGAAAAATTATGTTTTTTATAAATCTCAACTTTTGTTTTTTCCTTTTTACCTTGTGTTTTTTTTTCTATAAGTAACTTTTGATAGTCAGTGTAAAGGATGAAATAGTCACAGGGGATGGTCTTTTGGGGCACAGCCTGAACTTTGAAACACTGAGGTTCCTGGAACCAAGTAGTGAACCACATAGAGCAGCTTTGGAGAAGATCCTGCAATTTCTCTACTGCTGGTAGCACTGAATATCCTACTATCCATTCTGTATAAATAGCCTCAGTTCCCCCAAGACTGTGAGGCATGGGCTGTTACCAAGGCCTTTCCAAGCACTACTTTTGCCAATAATAGAATGAATCCACTGTGCATATACCTAGTAAACTGTTATTTCCATACTGACACCCCTATACATGGCTCTTTACAAGAAGCTAACAATATATTCTGTTTATCCTTGATGATGCACATGTAGAATAGATTTATTTTTCTACTTCTCTTCTTTGATGGAGAGCAGACAACATCCTCAGTACAATTATATTAGGCTGCAATCTAAATAGCAGCTCTCTTTATTTCTCTGTTTAGAGAATTTGAATGACTCACTCCAAGACACACCAATACAGTCCATTAGAAAGTTTTAATCACTCCTCCTGTGCTTACCTAAAATTTAAAGTAGTATGTTTTTGCACTCTGATCCTTGCATTTCAGATTTATCCATAATTCATTTTATAATCCACATTTTCCCCTAAAAACAATTTGTTGTAATAATAGCCAGCAAGAAGCAAAGGAAAGAAGAATATCTAGTAAAGATTATTTTTTGCTTTTTTTCATGTTTGTATTAGTGGGAATGAACCTGAGAGGAACATGAGCCTCTAGTTTGTTTATTAAAGAAGATTATTTTATTATACAACTTGCATTTTCTCTCCTGTGTTTCCAAATGGTGCCTCTATATTTTCATATACTGTAGGGTGAAAACATCTATGATGTGAAAAGTACTAAGTCATACTTCTTTGTGCTGTATGTAGAAACAATGGAATAATATCAAGAGAATTCACTGACAATTAATTTGTTGCACTGATAACATCTTAAGTAAATAATTCATATTAGTGTGCAGTACTGGAGTAATTTTAAAATGTTTTGGGATTGAACTGTAGAAGGAAAAAGAGCCAGCTAACTCCAAGAGAAGCCATCAGTAGAACAGGAGGCAAGGTGAAAGAAAGCTTCAAAGGAAATATGAAAAACAGACAAAGTATAAATATAAATGAAATTGGAGTGAAAAAGGTGTGAACAAAAAATTGCATGTTAAAATTAGTGAGAGAAACAGCAAAGTGAAAAGGAAGAAAGACATAGGTAAAAGAGAGATGCAGGATAGATTTGAAACACAATGCTGCTAGGTTAAACAAAAGCTGGTGCTTCACTCTGATTCATGGAGCATTGCAGACTTCCTAATCTAATGTTTCCTGAGTCACTTAGGCTGATACAATTTTACTGTAATAAATATGCATTAGAGTAGTATCTGTCTTTGCAAGTTGCCTGACTCATCCACCTCTTGATCTAAAAAAAATGTTCAGAAGAGATGTTGATAGTTGCTTAAGAAGAAAGATGTCCAACCAGAAGTTCTACGCTAGCAAAGTAATGATAAAAATAAAATAAATAAAAGTCTAGTGCAATGCCAGAGGAAAAACAAAAGCGAAGATAATTGGTAGACTTTCAGTATAGTGAATGACATTTCTCAAAAATTCTCCCACATTTTCTGTAAATTTTAGCCAAGAAATAAAACATCATTATCCTCAATTTTCTTTCTTTTTCATCTCTAAGAGAAATAAAAGGTGTCTATTTAAAAATAGGTTCATAGACATCTCTTGTCAACTTTCCCAATTTTGGAAATAATTTACAGAGCAAAAAGTCTACTAAGTAAGTGTGTTGTTTTAATACTTGTTGTGCTTACAAAAATGAAAGATGAATTTTTTTTTAAAGCAAGGTATTTTATCAATAATCCTAATTGTATTTAATAAACCAAATTGTGTAATTACATAAAAACTTTATTTTTTTATATTCTTCTGTAAAATGCCATGTATTCTCTACACTATAAGTAAAATACGAAAAAAAATAAAACCAACAGAACGCACCTTAGGTGCCCTCCTTAGACTGTCTCCACTTTTGCAACAGTAATATTAAATGCATTTATTAGTTCTCAGAAAAACTTACCTGCAAGACTAGAGTTTTTTTAATTGTTATTTATTTACTTATTTATCTCCTGTGACTGTTTCAATGAGTCCAATGTGTTCATGTAGTAACACATGTCTCTCTCCAGTTGAGCGTGCAGGTAAGTTAGTCAGCTGAGTATAGTACTGCTCAATGGCATCTTTTTTTACATCAGGTTTGAACTGATGTTCCTGCCTGCATATTTGTGAAGCATGACAATATATAAATATCAGCAGTCACCTTTCCAGAGACACCTGCGGATGAAAAAAAGGTGGGCTCAGCTGTCACGGCCAGACACTGCACGTAGTGTGTGCTGTGGGCAGCCCAATGCCCTGGTGCCTTGGCCACTCAGATCAGGGGCTGCCCAAAGGATGCTGGAGCTCCCCTCTCCTACCCTGACCCTGCTGTCCAGGTATTCTTTCTGCGGAAAACCAGGGAAAATGGAGAGCAACAGTGCATTTTTAGGTTTTATTTGAGAGGTGGCTGGGCTACGCTTAGAACTGGCAACTGGAAATGTTCTTAGGTCCCAAATTTTTGATAAAGACTGAGTATATGATATTTCCAGTTCTCTGTATCTTATGGGAAATCAAAGCCCAAAGCCCCAGGAACACTAATAGGAGAAGCTGCCTTTAGCTGATCAATAAAAAGAGCATTCCAGAAGAAGAACTAAGTTTGAAGTTATAGCTTGGCGCATACAGGTCTGATGCTCATTCACATGAATGCTCTTATTGTCTTTTCTACTATTGTAAATGGAATCTAATCAGGAGTTATTTATATCCCATTTTAAGACTTCTTTTTTCTTATCTGATAAATACAAGGGATATACATAGATTATGAATGGGAATAAGGCCTTATCGGGACTCAGAGTGCCAAATAATTGACACAGTTCTTTTAGTGTCAGTATATGATCACTAATGCTGTGCCTTAAGTGGTTCTTTAGGCATTTGCGCTTTGAGAACAGATTGAGTTATTCCCAGCTTTGCTGGGTCCATCCTGCCACCTTCTTTCCTTACATGATTCCATTTTGCAGAGCTTAAAACTGAACAATTTACCCTTGTCTTACTCAAGAGAGGGCTCCATCATTTTAACATCAGATTTAATCACGTCTGAGCTATTTCTTGCTTACTTCTAGCTCAGTTTCATCACGAGGCTCAATACCTTTACCCATAGAGTATTTAATCAGGACAGGTCTAAGGGTAAGGACAACAGCCTCCCTTTCACCATTCGACAATTTTATAGCATATATTCTGAGTCCCAAAGGCTAGTTAATCAATCTTTCTTATTGATGTCAATCAACTTCTTTTTCTCTTTCTTCTTCTATAGCAGAGTCCAAGGCTGTAGCAGAATGGGGTTGAATGAGTCCCCAGAAGCAACCTAGAGACTCTGCCACTGCGCAGGACAGCCAAGAAAGCTGTGTCTATGCATAGTGTATACGCAGACTTCAGACTGGTCCGGAGTTCTTCACAGAAGGAAAAGCAGAACTGGCTAAATAGCCAAGTTTCAAGAAACCTCAATGTTAATCCATTTGCATTTTCTGAGTGGCACATCAAGCCTGGTATTTCTCCTTCACCTAGGACATATCCTTTAGAAAGACATCTAATCTTTATTTAAACATTTATCAGACTTCTAGGTAACTTGTTCTTTTGGTTAGTAATGATTCACTGTGGCTTATTTCTAGTCTCAGTTTACTTATCCTCAGTAAACAGTCTCTGGATCTCTAATGTCTTTGCTTATTAAGCTTCCCTCAGATGTTAGAGGTATATGCTCCATGAAAGCATTTATAGACAATGACCAGATCACTTCTTAACTTTCATTTTGTTAACATAAATAGATTCAGTGGATAAGTACCTTAATATTTTCTTTTACAGGACTTCCATCAACCTTGTAGCATTTTTTAAGTATTTTCCGGTATGTCAACATTACTTTAAAATGAGTTCACAGCCAAGTACAGGTCTCACTAATAGCACAGAGAATCAAGAACAGCTCTTTCCATCTGTTTCTTATTCATATTTATATTTATCTAAGAATCATATTTTCTTCCTTAGCCACTACTTCACACCATAAGCCCACTGAAATCTACTACCTTATATTGATTTCTACTGCCCAGACAATGCTTTGTATACAAATCCACATTAATTAAAACCCCTTTTGACTATTCAAGGGTAATTTAAAAATTTTAGTAGTCAACTAAAAAACATAACACTTTAAAATATGAACCTTCTCTGTATTCATTGATTTTCTAGACCATTGCCGGTAGAAATACAAGTAAATTTACTATACAACTACATTGGTAATTATTTTAAATGATAAAGATTTAACACAGTCAAGACTAGTGCAGATTATTCAGAACATACATTTTTAGAAACACCACTGAAAAAAAGTCAGTGTTTTTTCATTATGAAAACAATATTATTAATTGTATCATATTTAGGTGGACTACAAAGTGGTACTGAACGCATAGTTAAGTGATCTGTGGGTGTCTTAATGACTTAGATTTATATCAGTGCAATGTTTAATTAAAACATGACTAATGACAATTGCCACCCTAACACAATGATACACAGGCAGGCCTGTATCTTGCAGTCACAGTTCCCTGAAATTTAACAATCTTCTTCCTTCTTTTTTCCCTCACTGTATATTTATATTTTGAATGACCAAGGCAAAATATTCCTTTGTACAAAAAAAAAAAAAAGGTGTGTAGCACTTGCGCCGTCTTGGCATTTACCATGGGAAAATGCCTTTCCCTCCTGGGGAAGCAGAGTGGGTGCTCTGCAGTGCTGCGGTTCTGCTCGCAGCTGAGCGCTCTCCTCCGTCTTGGGCTCCTGGACGTAGTTCTGTGCAGGGCAGAGACCACGACTTTCCCTGCAAGCCGGCAGCAACCTCTGCCACCCAAGGTCTGTGTTTAAGAGCCGGTGCCTCAGGCAGGTAGCACTCTAAGCGAGCAGTCCGAGGGCAAGGCTCTTACGGGCTCGCACACACGGACCCGGAGGTGCAATCTGCTACGCGTGCCGGGTGGTTCCCTGTGCTGCAGCAGGGCTGCTTTGGAGCTAGCTCACTCGAAGCGAGCACGGGCACGTCCATACCATGTTGTGCTTTTCAGGACAGGCAGACCGCTGTAGCTCAGTTCATTTTCTGATCCATGGAAAAAGGCAAGATTTGGGCCTAGGCAGGAGCTGGAAGTTTCTAGATTTGTTGTCTGAATAAATGATTATGGGATAATAAATTGGCAGAGATTTGTGGATTTCTTTTTCTTTATTTGTGGCAGAGACATGAAAAAGGAACCAAGCTGCAGCATACCAGACAGGATTCTGGAATATTTTTAAAATGTCATTGTTCACATACATTTATAGTATCTTTTTTGCTCAGCTTCAGTCAATACAACTGCCCTATGGTGAAAAATATAAACCAAAAATATGTCTGCCTTTCCATCACTGACACCCTCCATTTGGTTCTGAACACAATTCATTAAAGTTTTTGTTTTTCTGCTGATAGCTCCAGTATCAGGGGATTTTTTTTTATCAGTTCATGCTTTATTAGGTCATTTCACCTGTCTCTTATTTTTATGTTTCTTTCACAAGGGATAATTTCCAGGCTTCTCCCTCCTCTTTTGTGAGAGACAGATTGATCTGTTTGTGTTCAGAAGCAAAGGCAAAAGTAGGCTGTGCTTTTGGAAAAAGAAACATTGGCAATACAAAAGACAATATTTTGACAGATTATTTAAAAGTCACTTATGTTTGGGCAAGAAAAACAGCCTTTCATTTCAGATGCTCAACCATATGAGACAGCAGTGTATGCAGTGATCACCAAGGTCAGTTAACTTTTTTTTTTTGTTAAAGTTAAAAGACATCTAGATGAGGCCAGTCCGGGTGGCAGGGATACGAGAAGTTTACCTCTCCTTCTGGCACTGCTTGCTGAGCAGTGCAGCCTCCAGCTCATGAGCTGGGGAGTGATCCCGCAGCTCCCCCGTTTCCCTGCCTGCCTCGGCCCCACACGGGTGTGCTTGTACGTCACTTTGCCATTTTCAGGGACAAAGCAACCCCACAGACTGCTGTAATTTGTGTCTGTCACAAAGCTCACATATTTCTGAGGAAGAGTCTTCAGGCAAATATCCACTGCATATGATATCCAGAAAGTATTGTTATGTACAGATAAAATGGAACACTAAGTGCAAATATCATTCATGATTCCAGACCTGAACCCATCCATTTCTTTCTCAAAATGCATTGAAAACAATAGCTTTATATAAAATAAAATACAGAGAGGGATTTGAAAAATTATTAGAACTATTACAAAGGCACCTGCAGAACCATGGAATTACAAATACTGTGTTGTTACTGTATCACACTGCCAGCTGGCATTACTCCTGGAAGATTTATCTTTCACAATATTTGCAAATGGAAGGAGCAGATCTGTAATTGTGCCAATCATATATGAAACTGCTTGAAAAAGAGGGCAATTTATTGCGGGCTTTTTTACATTGCCACCCCTAGGATTTATTTTGTCAAGGACACTTAAAGCTTCTGGTGAGCTCATTTTTAGCTTTCCTATAAACTTAAATAAACCAGTGAGCTCCTGCGGACATGACTAGGTATTATGCCTTATCACTGTCTTTTCTGGTTTACAGGACAACTTTATAAAACACGCTATGTCCTGGTTGTCCTGGTCATAGGTCTTGCAGAAATAATCTAAATGTAGAGTTCTATAAATATAGACATGAATTAAAAATGTGAATATCTACTCTATGACAGACTTGTGCTCCTAGTAATAATCCCAGTAACAACTTAGTCACATCTTTTAAAATTGTACCGAAGAGTAATAACATATCCATAATGATAAAGGTCCCAAATGCCATTCTTAACACAAAGGATTTGGAAGGTGATATGTAACGTCACAGTCCTTCCAAGTTAACCGATGAGCCTGACAAGAAAGTGATGGATGACCCCCAGTTACCTGTTGTGCATGGTGATGGGAGCCATAACCTCCACTTCAAATCTGTGATTAAATCTGTAACTGTGACATAGCAAGCTAAAACAGCTTCCCAGTACCCCAGATCTAGTTCAGGTTGCTCGATTCTTTATCACAGAATCAGTAGGTATTATTTGTATAGATGATACCTCGTGCTGATACAACTTCCAAGAAGCTCCAAGTTCTTTTATGTTGGATTGCTGTTGTTTTTTAAGGTTGTAAGTTAATATGAGAATATTTTCTGTAGTTTGATTTGTATCAAAATGGAATATCAGATAAAGAAATACCGTTAACTGTTTTGGTATAAAATACTAAAAAAAAAATCATATTCAGTGTGATATAAATGATGGTAATGATTGCACACATTTACTGTATTTTGCAGAGAAGGCAAGATAAGAGGTAAATAAATAGATAACTATTCAGTGGATTTTATACCATTTCATTCAGTGGATTTTATACCATTTCATTAGAATTACTAAAGTTAATTGCAGTTTTTCTATAAAACAATATACTTTGGACCAGGCCTATACAGTACAGAATTACAGTAAGCAGAGAGGAATCAGATTGTGTACCTGCATATATATTTTTAAATCGGTGCTATAATTTAATTTTAATTAATTTAATTGAATTTAATTTTAATTGATACTATAAGTAATAACAAAGTGATCTTAAACACTATCAACAATTGCCACAGCACTGGTAGAACAATTACTGTTTTGAACTTGCTCGTTGCTAAGTCGTCACCTATCATTCACACCAAAAATGATGAAGTTTTCCTGGTACTATACATACTTCATAACTTCTGTATTTTCATCCAAAGTGAGGAGTTTGTTTTCTCTTGGACTGACTCCCCAGACAGATTTGTCATCCTTGACAAAGTGTTTCTCTGGGATTTGTTAGTGAGAAACTGATGTCCATTGTGTTGCCTGCACCAGAGCTAGTGGCTCAGGAAGGACAAAAAAGTATCCTATATCTTTTTACTTTCCAAGTTGTAATGACAGAACAGCAATGTTTCCTTTAAAAGCTTTGCCTGAAGCTCATCTTTCATTTTACGCCCATTATCACTTTCGTATCACCAGTTCTTTTTCTCTGTGGTTTTATTGGAGGTCAGGGCCTCCAAAGCTTGCAAACCTTTCCACTGCTTCTCTTGCCTGGATTTGTATATTTTTTTTCTCTTTTCATCTAGCTTCCAAGACAGCCTTCATATTGTCCTTCAAAATAAGAAGAAAGTTTAATATGAAGAAAACATAGTTGTCATGGTATGTGTTCTATGTAATGAGAATCCACTTCAAAGGCACTTATATGGCTTTGTTCAGCTGGTTACTTTATACTTTTGAATATCTTTCATTACTGCTTACCTGGAAGTGACAGAGCACCTCAAGCATTTCCCATCAGACCTTCCATAAAACCTTTCATGTTAACTTGGTACAACTTAATTTATGTGAAAATACGTGTGTATATATTTATGTATATATATATATATATATGTATATATGTGTGTGCATATCTATACATATATACATATATATATGTATCCACAGGTAAATATATATATGTTGAGGAAATTAGGGATTGCTTTGTTGAAATTGTTAAACTAAAAATTTTAAAACAATTAAAATAAATCAGACCTGTTTCCAAATTCAGAGCTTTCTAGACAGTCCACATTTGATGCCAGTAGTTAATCCTCACTCATTATCTTCATTATCACGGTGTATTCCAACATAATCCTTAACAATCTTTTCTCTAATTAGCTGTCAGTGTCAGCGCCTGCAGAGCTGTATGCAGGGATACGTGTTCAAAGGGGCTCTGCATTCAGAGGTGATGCTGACCTTGCAATCGATGGCCACAGACGCGGACAGCCTGAGTCCCGGAGGTCAAGGTGGCCAGGCTGGAGAGCTCTTCCCTGAATGAGGCTGGAACTAAAAGTTCCATTTATTTGGATATTTGGATATTTTTATTAAGTTTCGTTCACCAATGAAAGATGCTCCTTTGCCACCTTCTCCTCAGAGACTGGGAAGAATCTCAACTGCATTCAACCAAGTGTATATTTTTTTGCAAGGTTAGGACTTGTTCCAGTTCCTTTCTTGCCTATTTTGCAAGATTATTCTGATCCTGCTGGACATCTTTTCTCTCTGCTCTACAGACATTTTTTTTTTCTTAATCCGGTAGATTTTACTACTTAAACATGTTTTTCTGTACGCAATGTGCAATGGAGACAAGTCTCCTCTCATACCTTCTGGGGTACATATTATTTCTATATTTATGCTTAGCTCTGTTACAAAATGCTTGCTGCTGGATTAGTATCAATAGCATTACAGTGCTATAACCTGCTTATAGTCTGTTGCCTGTTCATCTACTGTGCTTATGTCAGGGATCAAGGCCAGCAGATATCATTTATATCTTAGCACGTTTCTACTTCTGTGCAAAACCTCCATGTTTTGGCTACTATCTCCCTGTAGTCCTACATATCTACCTACCTTATCTCCAACTGCCTTTTCTCTCAGTAATGGTCTTTCAGTTTTCACATAGCTTTTTTTTGGTCAGCCAGCTGTTCTGAATTCAATCTCCATGACAATATATATGGATAACAAAATATTATCTGTGAGACTGACTTCCTACACCTCTCAAATTTTGAATCCAAATGAATGCAAGATGACTCACTTGAAATTATGCTAGAATTGTAAAAATAAGCCTAAAAATGAACACATATGTATGCCTAAGTACGTATGATAAAAAGTATACTTGCTATACGCTTTTATTTCTAACATTGTAACAGTACCACAAATAAACGCTACTTTGTTAATACACAAAATTACTAATATAATTACTTTTATGCACTGTTATAATCACTAAAAAATATAGTTTTAACATAGTTTGATCCTGATATAATAGAGCCAAGTTCATGAATAAGAAATTTGATAACACAGTAAATAAAGCATTTGGGAAATGTTGATACTTCCTCATATACTTTAGAGTTTTCATTGTGTATTTCAGGAAATGTTGTGATTTTCTTTCCATGGAACAGCAACAGAGTAGAAATGAGAAGAGCTGCATTACAGCCTGGAAGGTCAAGTTCAGTCATCAAATGGGATTCACATTACTCAGTAATAGTTTGATGCACCAAGGATCAA
>JAUBNY010000223.1:836958-853295 GCA_032275445.1 Crypturellus soui | reverse complement strand
TGCTCTCCAGCAGGTCGGTCCCCAGCCTGTACTGGTGTCTGGGGTTATTCCTCCCCAGGTGCAGGACCGTGCACTTGTCAGTGTCAGTGCAATGGTTCTAGCATTTTTAATGCAAATTCTCAGTAAAAGCAAATCCTTTTGCCTAAAAATGTCGTGCTGGGTAGTTTCACCACCCTGTGACAATTAGCATGGAAAATCTGAGGGTGAACTAGCTTAATAATAAGCAGTTGTGCAGTAGCTGTCAGCTACATATATATGTGTATGTAACTGTATATATGTGTTGGCATCAGGGCAAGCATGCACATGTCTGATGTGTGTAATTATTAAAACAGATATAGCTGAAGGGAAAAAAAATAAAAGCAAAAAGTTCTTTGAATATAGTAGAATCTGTGACAAAACAGGAAAAGTGTGCCTATACTTAATTTCTTTAATAATTTCCTTAATACTTCATGACACAGGAAAACATTTGTAGAATAACAGGGCAAGCTGAAATTGCCAGAAGTCTCTATGAAAGAATGAAATCAACTTCCAGAAAATGCTCGGTACTGCACCAGCTATTGATATATTACTTTGACATCTTCTTCCAAGACTCAGTCTATATGAAAACATGCATTTCTTTATAATAACACCCAGATGCAGCAGCACGATCCCAAGCACAGTTTGTTTCTAATCTCGTTATACAAGAGTTTTAGCTCCCGGTGCACCTGCAGGGTGCAGGTGCAGGAGCTACATTGCTCTCTCTCATGTGGTGCAATGTATTTCATTGTCAAAGAACGGGTAGCTCAGCCTCAGACATTAGGAAAACCGGAGTTTTCTTCTCTGCACTGCTGCAGCATGTGTACTCCTCTAGGATGCTGCAGCTCCCAGCACCTGGAACCAAACTCCCATGCCAAAGAGACAGAGCAGCCTTGCTTGGGAGGAAGCAGGCACAGACAACCAGTTCAAAGACTCCACAATCTGATCGCATTTTGCTTTTGAGAAAACATTTCCTCAGTGCCCTGCAAATACACTTCAGAGCTCTCCTTTTTCCAAAGAACTGGAAAAGGGAAAGCTGCTATTAAGGACGAAATCTACTCAGGAGCTTTCTGTTGCTTTCAGGCGGGCTGTGCTTACATGCAGCAGTGGGTGGCAGTAGAAACTTCCGAAAGCCTGAGCTTGTCTGCGGAGCTCTGCCGGTGCCTGTGCGACAGCAGGTCCCTCTGCCCCGCGCCAGGCTGTCCTGCCTGCCGCTGCACAGCTGGGCACAGTGGGACGTGAGGGGCCTTGTCTCCCCTGCCTCTGGGCTCCTTGGGAGGACAGCTGGGTGGCAAGGAGAGAGGGAGATAGGAGGTATTCCTGTCCTTCAACAGCCTGCTCTTTTTCACATTACCCAAAGCTGGAAATTGGATTGCACAGCACTTGTACCCTGAAATTCAGCATGGGCAAAGAGGACTGAAGAATTTAGTGACCCCGAGACTACCCACGCTGCATGGTGTTCAAAAGGATCCTGCAATATGTTCGTTTTCTCTTCTCCTCCTTGACCTCCTTGCCTATATTATGTTGTGGATGGGAGAACTAATTTCACTAGGATATGTGAAAAATGTCTTTCACACAGCTAAGTGTAAGAAGCAGTGATGGTCCCTCTGAAATAAGATAAAATGAAACAAGGATGGTCAAATACTCAATACAGGTTTGATATTAGCCAGAACTCTACATGGAGGGAGCTCTAAGGATCCTGGTATTGCCTATTTGTTAAAAGCAAAAGGAATGAGGAGCTTCAGGAGGGTAGTCACATCAGCAGAGAGCTGCAGTGCTCTGGGGCATCACTCCCTTTTGACAGGGGACAGCAATGGCTGTCAGTCCTCTTTTGCTTTCTGAAATCCAGATCTTCCCGGGAAAGTGTAAGTTAGTGCAAAGAGCTAAATTACAGAAAGTTAGGGCCTGTTCTGATTATAATAGTCTTTCCTTTTTAGCTGCTGGAAATAAGCTGGTGACTGAAAAGCAGTTATTGTTCACTGCTATCCGTCTATGACAACTTCCACCCACTTTCCCCATGAGTGATTTCCCCCATATATTTTACCTTGCAAACAACACCCTTTCATAAATTGACTCAGAGTTATCACTCATCTTGTCCCTGAACTCACCTAGTCTATCTCAAGAGCTGAAAACAGCAGCAGCTTTACCAGAAGCATTTAATCTTCAGAAAAGAGTCCCACCAAACTCTATCCTCCAAGATGGATCATCCTAGAAAATATTTGCAGATATTTAATTTGTAATAATAAAGCCAAGTATTATGCGTCTCATCCATTGGTCAGCCACTCCATCTTCTTTCCCAAGCGAAAAGAGTTTGGTCATAGAAAGAAATCAAGAACGGGTCACAACCTCTTTGATCTTGCAACTTAAATGTCACCGCAGTGAACATGCCATGGAAGGTTACATACATCCCAGGGCTTCCAACCACAAGCCTTTCCAATGGCTCCTTGTGGACCATGAAATGCTGCTGTCCAGCACGTCTGCCCCTGTTCTGCCTTAACCACAGCCTTGCAAGACATTTCCTCCTCCTCTCCTGACACAGTTAATTCAAGGGAAACAGTGTAACTCCTGAAGTACAACACTGGTTTGATTATACTTATTTTATTTCATATTTGAAGACAAATAAATAGATAAATATCCTAATGAGAACAACAGACTATCCCCTCTACATGTGCTATCATGTCTAATGCTCTCACATCCTTAAATGACTCTCCTGACCCTTCTAGGATTTGCATTTCTCTCCAAATATTAGGGCTTTAATTTTTTTTTGTTCTTTGATTTAGTATCCTCAGAAAGTGAACTCAAATGGAATATTATTGCCCCTTACAAATCAGAAGGATCTTGAAAAAATGTTTATTCCATTTCATGTGAAATAAATTAATTAATAAAATGCATTTTGGAGAGATTTTCTTGGGATACTAAATAGAAATCTGGGTGAAAGGATAGAAGATGTTGGACTTGTCATATAGCAGTTTGTTTCAAAATGATACAACTACCTGTCCTAATTCAGGCTGTCAGATGTCAAAATGCATGAGTTTGCTTATCTGATGCACAGAGTGTTTGTTTTCTGGCCCAGTATGTACTTGCCTCTGGAGTTGGCTATAGAAACAGACCCCTAATGGGAGTTAACCCCAAAAAGCTTTTTCACGCTCAAGCAGAATTATGGTAAAATCCTCGTTCACATCAGCTAAATTAATCATATATTTCTAATAAGCAAAAAATGAATGATACAGCATTTATGTTTGTTTCATTTTCTCCTTTCCTCAGCACTACTCTCCTTAGCCTGCTTTTATACTGTAACTTTCTGTGTCTTAAACAGGTAAGGGGTTTTATCCTGATGGAATATAGGTATCAAATACACACAGAACCAAGCTACATATTAAGTCTATATTGTTATGTTATTTTATGAAATAAATATATATAGCACTTACAGTTTATCTTGGTATATAGATATGTATAGATATGTATGTATGCACAAACATGCATACATAAATATATATACACACATAACCAAACCCACATAAATCCACACAAATATATAAATATAAACATTCATGATATCCTGAATATCAGCCTTTTTCTAAGATGTTGTCAATTCTTCACAAATTTATAAATATTTTACAAAATTTACTTAGGCATATTCAAATCCCAAAGCATAACATTCATCTCCTTGCCTTACAATTCACTTGTGATTTATTTCTTTTCTGCCAAAACTGATTTATCACCTCCATTATAGTTGGTTTTATGTGACTTTTTAATGCTTAGAATCCTTGATTTTCACCAAAGCTAATTTCCTTTTAAAATTTATTTGAAGCAGTTTATTATCATATACTCCCCAAGGATCTGCATTTAAATTGATTTGTCATTATTTTCCATTCCATTGACCTAAGTCCTGTCCTTCTCAAATGTGCCAAGTTCTGCAGCCAGTATGATGAGATTCAGTTGCAGTGAGTTCTTGCTGCATCAGCCAAGATGAATTTCAGAAGGGTCAAGTATCACAATTACAAGGCACACAACACTTTTGACCAATAAGCCCTCCCTGTGTTTGTCTGCATGGCCTAAACAGCTCAGGGCTATGTTGGACATGAATTGGGCTGAGTTATGAAGAATATAATATCCCAGCCATAGCCACAAAGACTTTCTAAGAGACTTTGGCTAAGCATATTAATTGCTTCTAAACTTGATCGAGATTTGAATACTCAATCGGGGTAAATGCTGAGGTAATGTTACTCCTCATACAGAGCAGAAACTTTCTTTTATTTTTCCTCCTCAATTGCTGCATCTCAAGCAGCCCCATGCATGCTAATAGTGAAATGGCATACAGACTAAGCACCGAAGAAAGAACATTGCTGATTCAGCCACTACTACCAATTTTCTATAGTTTCTCTATTTAGCTTTAAAGCCTTTTATTCAAGAACTACCTAGCTTTGCTCCTTGAAGGTGATGATCTGACAGAACCATAATGCACAGTTAAAGAAACAGAGAGCCAGCTGTGACCCCGTGCATTTGTATTGTCAGCCCCGCAGCAGGCTGAGCTACATCTAACCAGGAGATCCCAGGGAACCCACTGTGGCCACCAGCCAGGCTAGCCTCTGGCATGCATCCAGGTGGTCACTTTGTCATGCTGGGAAAAGGCAGGGCACAGCTCTCTGAGCCACATTTGGCAGATGAATACCTTTTTCTACACCTTCAGATGGCCAGATACTTATAAGTAGGAGTACGTGACAAGTAAGAGGAGGAGATCGGCTCTCAAGCCATATCCATTTCCAAGCTTGTATGCAACCCAGACTCCTTCCTGGTGGCAGTTCATGCGACCTCCAAGGAGGCTTCTGAAATGTGGTTCACATCTGAAGGGATTTTTAGGGTATGCCTGCTACCCTATATTACTGTGTTAATGCATCTTTTTCAGGATTCACCACCATTATCCCACACATCCTCTTCTTCACCCCAAAAGGTCAAGCTTTAAACTTACTATCTACAAAAGAAGCAGGTTATTAACATAAGCTAACAGCCTCCTTCCAGGGAATGAGAGAAACAATCCCATGAAAAGTCCATAACAAACTTTTTGTATTGAAACAAATCAGCTGTCTTTGGAAAAAATTTCTCAACCTTGTTTACATCGGCTATGGTTCCTGAATCTGTTAAAATTTTTGTTCTCTTCTGAAGTTTCTCCATGCATCTCAGATCCACATGCTTCGCAGAACCTTTGAAAGAGGACTAATACGCCCACAAAAACCTCGGCTGTGCTGAACACAGCGGAAGAAGAAACTCTTTGTAGCACACAGGAGAGTTACACCTACATCCCCAGAGGCTCTTTCAGAGGCTACATCCCCCAGGGGCTGGCTTGCCTCTTTCACAGCGGCATGACTCTGTCGACTCATATCAATTGCTCCATCAACATTTAGATGTTCTGAAATAATTCTACCTATCTTGCTATTTCACATTTTGTCTTTGAGCATTTGTCGGAGATTCAGATGGCACTTTTTGACATCTCAGACCACACTTGGGTGGAAGTGGCTAGGAAAAAGTCAGTGATGCAGCTCCTGTACTGCACCACTGTCCGAGCTTGGCAGAAGCTCTCTACAGTCGGGTACCCCAGCTTTTGACTGTAGATGGGTCCCTAAATTCCTGCAGCTTAGCACACTGAAAGCCCCCTACCTTACTAAAAGCACCCTACCTTCTGTCTCATTCCTACCGAGTTTCAGGCCTTGGAACAAGAAAGTGTATAATCTTCAGCTAAGTCCTAACAAGGGCTCAGCTTGTTAGAAGTCCTTCAACACTTGACATGCAGCAAAATGCAAATGGTTGTCGCCACTGTTGCTGAGCAGCCTGGCTGGAGGAAGAAGAGCCATGCCTTGGCTATCCAAAATTTGATTTTTCTGAATCTATAGACTTCATCCTCCAATGGGTTGTTTGTTTTAGCTTGGTCTGCTATGTCAAGTCCAATAACGTACATGCCCCATAAGTTAAGACTGTGTATACATGGATGATTACACAGCATCGTAATTTGTTAAGCCATGCTAATTTAATGATATGCTAATATATTCCAGAATTAGATCTCCCCCCCTTTTTAACAGCATGAGATTTAGCTGGTGTTGATTTAGCATCATGTTGCCTCATATTTAACTTGTGCTCCACCATAGCCCACTTAATCCTTTTTTGCTTACTTTTTCTAAACCAGATATTCTATCACATTTGAGACTTGATTGCATCTTTCTTAGTACAGCATTTTGCATTTTTTCTTCATTGAAATTCAACATGCTGATTTCAGAATGTGTTAGTTATTCAGGATTATTTGGAATTTTGATCATACCCTCTGTCAGGTTAGTGTCACATGGTCACAAACATTCTATTTTTTATTCCGTCATCCAAGCTGCCAATGAAATTACTGACTGGTCCTGAGGACCAGGTTAGATTTTTGTAAGTTTTTCTTGCCCACTTGAAAATCTCTTCTGATTTCACCATCTAGCAAAGATATATATATAATATAAAATACTATTTTCATCTGCATGGGAAAATATTTTACAACAATTCTATTTAAACAACATTTCCCTAGTTATATATAAAATTGTTACACTGGAACCGCATCCAAAACCTTAACGAAGTGAAGATCTATCACTGCTACCATTTTAAACTAATATATCAGGCCATTCGTGCTGTCAAAGAAGAAAATTAAATTGGTTGACATGACTGGATGCTGGCAAATGAGTATTGCCTAGTTTTTATCACTGTATTATCCTCTTGCTATTTATAAATTGATTGTTTGAAAATTCACTGTAGAATCTGTCCAGGGATTATGTTAGATCTGTGATAGGTTATACAAGTCACTTGTGTACATTTCAAAAGCTAAAACAATAACAGCTTCCACAGACTGAGCCCTAGTGTCAATGCAGTTCAACTGGAATAAATATGCTAATGTCAGAACATGTATCCTGCACCTGATTATTTGGCTTAGCAACTGGAACAAAAGATGCCACATCTATGCTCTGGTTTTACTGACCTTCCTAGTTCATCAGCAATGGTTCTCCTAATTTATATGGGTACACTTGTAATGCGAAGGATGACATGCAACTTCTCTAACACTGTGCAAGAAACAGCTTTCTTGTCAGTTGTGTGATCCTCTCCAGATTCAAGAGAGAATCAGTTGTCAGGGAACTCGTGTTGGTTAAGCCATGCTAAATGGTCATGGGAATTTTAGCTAGAAGTGATCAAGGCTTTCTTGGCAGTAAAATATTAGCACGACCGTTGTGAATGATGTTCTAGGTCACAACAGCTGCTCTTTAGGAAGCATGCAAAAAGAAGGGTTAAGCTGAGCTAAAAAGCTCTCCCTTTCAATTTCATTTTCATTAGAACTGCTGACATATAGCAGGGAAATTGTGAGCATTCCACAAGAGATATTAAAGAAGAAAATCCTTTCATACAAATAATGATCCAGCAGAACACTGAATTTTTAATTTTATTGGTCTTTCCTGCCAAGACCTTTCACAGTCTATTCATATACCGCCTATCCACCGTGTACCTAGCATCCTTCATTAATTACTGAGATGTCAGCTTCCACCTCCAGTTGACTCATGATGCCAAATTTCATCATCTCTGTATTAAATCTTCAAACAACATCCTTCTTGGGCTGCCCTCTTTCTTGAGAAGACATCCCTGAGGGTATCTTCCAACCCACTTCATTATCCTCTTTTTTTTTTTTCTCATGCTTATGAAACGATTGACAACTAATAGACTGCTGCAATGCTGCAACCACTGCTCTTTCTTTTAAAGAGTAGTGTCTCACTGTTTCTCTCCACTCAAATCATTTATCTATCTGTTTTTTCTCATCTCATGTTTAGGTTATAAATTCTTTGTGGTAAGAGAAAATTTTTTGTTCTGTAATTGCACAAAACCTATTTAAAGGTTGTCTTAATCCATAGCGAGGGATCCTAAGTGTTACGATAGTATATGCATTAATTAATTAATAAAAAATCCAGATGTTCAAGCAACTGAGCAGCTATCTTCCCCAAATGAATACTTGTCATAGTATTTCTTGTACTTCCTTTAATTAGACTCAGAGACTCCATGCATCTTCGTTTCACTCGTACTGTGATTTCTGGCATATCAAGAATTGTGGCCAACGCAAAGTATGGACCAAGCTGAGATGCTCAAGCCATTCTTTGAAGGTGATTTGTCTTGCCCTGGTAGGAGCTAAAATGCATCAGATGGCCTAAAAGTTATTTTTGGCTATTCAGTTGCAAACAGCAAAACCCATATACAGACATCCTCCAAGATTCATTTTTCCAAAACAATCTTCCAGTTACTTCCACCTAACAATAGTAATAATAATAATTTACTATTAGTGTTGGTCTACACCAAAAAAAAATGCTACTATCCTTTCTGTTAATGAAGCACAATGAACTAATTCAAAATTTGTGCATGGTATTCTGTGTCTATAGAATGAATATTAAAAAAAAAATCACTGTGAGCATTGCATAACCAATCTGTTATTTGCCAAATTCCTTCAAATATTAAATGGGTCTTCCTTTGAATTCAGATAAAACCCAATCAAAAATATTTTATTGATAATGCATTTACAGATACTCCAAAGGTTACATGTCTAAAGTAATAATTTACTGTGGTCTACAAATTGTCTGATTGGAAAGGGCATATTTTAACTAATGTAAAATTTAAAATGTAATAAAGAGTATACTCTATTTTTCTCAAAAAATTTAATTGCAGAGATATTTACAGGAGATGAACATAAACAATACATAAACCAATTGAAAGAGGCAGCTTCATAAAAGAGCCATGGGGCAAAATAGTGAAGCACATTTGCTTACAATCAGCTGGAGGTGAGCAGAGAACCATGAGAAAAGAATAACTCAAGAATAAAACAATTCTCAAATATGTCTTTAAATTAACGAATAACATTCTGGTAAAGAAGATATTACTGAGAAGCGAGAAATTATTGTAGCAATGAAACAACATACTGTACATTCAATTTAGGTATCCTGCATGCTACTAAATAGAATTTATCAAAAGAACCATAAAAGCATGAGAAAGAGAATTACATAAAATAGTTTAATTCTAATGAAATGTAGCTTTGTACAGATGGTGAATATTTGGCACTCAGTTCATCCTCATTGTTGATATGATTTCTTATGTATATATATTTATATATATTTATATATACTTTTAATGATAACTAAACAGCTAATTTCCTGGTTCTAACATTCCTTGAAATTCTATAGGAGGCATTTAATTTAGTCCTTAGGCCACACTTGAATATTTTGGCATGTCACATGATAAATGAAAGTATGAATTTTGTCTCTGTGCAGAAAATCCTGCACAGTCATAGTGGCTTTTCTCAGGAAAGAACAGTTGTAGAGCAGTATAAGTCAGACTACTTGGAAGGGTTAATTTGTTAACTCAGAAAATTAAGTGGATTAAAGAAAACATACATGCGGAGCCCTTTTAAAATGAAATGGCCATACTATTAAAACTCCAAAATGTAAATCAAAGCATGGATATGAGCATGTGGCTTCCAAAGGTAATTATAAATAAAGCTAATAATTCTTTGTGAAGACTGTAGTCAGAGACTTAAACCTACCAAAACCCACTCTGTTTGACCTACTTGAAAGGAAGCAATATATCCTGCAAAATAATTATGTGCTAGCTAATTGTCACAGTAAGTCCGTTCTAACTCAACAGGACTTGCTGAGTCAGACATTGATCTGAATTATACTGGTTCACATCTGACATTTTGCTCTGACTTCAGTGAAGTTTCTCAGGGCTGATTTAATGTAACTGAGAGCAGATCTTAGCCCAAAGCGCTACAGTAATTCATCTCACAACTGTGAATTTTTTATGACAGTTCAGCTTTAAGAAGGGGAATGCTGATGCATTGAATGAAAAAAGAATAAGGGAAGGAGATGAAGAATTCTCACAAATGGCTGTGTTGGTGATAATGGCCATGTCTGCAAATAAACCTCCTGCTAATTTCACCCTTAGTGAAGAGTCTGACTTCAAAAGCCCAGCTCTGTTTTAGCAGTGAACTGTAATGGGAGAAACAGCCTTATGTGGGAAGGTGGAACTGTGAACATGCAGCCTCTACCTCTGATCATCATTTATGAAATGCAATGCACAGTTAATAAGAAGAGTTCGGGCAGATGCTTTTTAGATATAATGAGTGCATGGCCTCTTGCAGCCATTAGAATTTTATTTTGTTAAGAGGAGCTGAATCAGCTTAAACATTCTGTCCAAATTCTCTTTTGGGCAAGTTTCCATTTCAATTTCAGTTTTACAGTTGCTGTCCCGAACAGCCTATTATGCAGTTACAGCTGCAGCATTACACCATGGAGGTGACTGCATTTCAGAGATAAGTCAGGCAATTTCTGTGTATACAGAGGGCTTAATTCTTGCTGGGAGCCTGTGGGTGTGCCACAAAACAGCTGCTCCCAAAATACTGTCCCTGGAGGTGGACACAAACAGCGGGTGCTGGGCCAGGGCACTGCACCCAGCAGGTCACCCGACCGACTCGCCAGTGCTGGGGCAGCGCTGCGGACAAATGCCACAGTCTGCACGGATGCTGAGGGGTGGCTGTGGTTCCCGGGCCCAACTCTCTGGGAACCATCACATTGACAAATAGATAGGTATATACGTATATGTCCTCCTTCTACTATGCACAGTACAAAGTGATTGCCTTTAACTTCTTGCCCCGCCACCAGCGCTGGGAGAAGTTTCCCACTGCTCTTTCCAACGGCTCTTCCCAACAAAGAGCAATTGCCTGAATTGCACAATCCTTCTGCCCTGGCTGTGCTCGGCTGTGCCCTTCGCCCGTAGCCCGCAGTGCGCGGAGGGGCCGAGGAGTGGGCATGGGGCAGGTGGGAGGCAGGGGAGAGATGGCAAGGAGGACACTTGCCGAGGTCTCTGATGGAGAAGTCTCCAGCTCCAGGCGCCCAGAGCCCAGGCAAGGGCTCTCCTGTCTCTCCCCACACTGCACTCCCCGGGATGCTCCTTCACCACAGCCAGCCTCGCAGGCACACCGCGGGTAAGGTTGTTCTGCAAACATCATTTGCACCCTTTTCTTTCCTCATCTGGCTCCTTGAGAGGCAACTAAGCACTGCTGCCGCTCGGGCTGCCTGTGGTGACCGCTTCCCCGCGCGGGCCAGCGCTAGGCCTTGGCTTTGCACGCCAGCTAATAAAGTGCTTTGAGATCCTTCTGGATGAAAGGCACTATATGAATGTGAATGTCGACCTGCTGCACACCGGGAAGCACTCGCCCGGCGCCACAGGGTTGGCCGATGTTTGCCAGCGATGCTGCTCCACTGTCCTGTGCTCTGGGAGGCGCACGCAGCGTGGATGCCTCTTCGGCGCGGGACTTGGGCGCCAGCATCGCAAGGTTTCATGGCTTTTCGGCACACGCTGAGCACACCTGGCTGGTGCTAACAGACCGATTCAGCCCCAAACTAGTCTGCAGGAACCAGCGCTCGATGGGTCGGACTCCGGCGCATCCCTGCTGCAGCTGGCCGGGATGGGGTCCCCCGTGCCATCAGTGTCCCACGGAGCGGAGGAGCCCTGCAAGCGCAGGACCCCAGCACGTCACTTAGGGCTTCGGATCAATTCATCATAAATTCCTTCCTTTTCCCAAAGATCCCCTCACTTTCGAGCATTAGCAGTGCTAAGGAAGTAAAAACCCGAGCAGTAATTTACTGATACAGCAGGAGATCAGCTTATGATAAAACAAATAATTTGCACCGTGTGAAATGTTTTATGTATATGAAATCTACACCTCTTCCTGTGCATGCTTTAATTCTCTCCTGACCCGTCCCAGATCTAGCAAGTGACAAGGTTTAAGCATGAACCAAAACATATTTTTTGGTATTAAACTGCACAACAACATTGGTAGCTACACCCTGCCAAAGACCATTCTGATCCAGTCAACAAGAAATAATAAAACACTTAATTACATGCTTCACTAATTTACAACAATTTTCAAATCAAAGCAAAAAAATATACAAAGCAAAAATAAGTATGGCAAATATCAAAGATTTTACCATTCAGGTCTTTTTCTTTATTGAAATTTTCATAATTCTGTTTACTATACTTGTGTTTTACAGGCAATGAAGAAATGAACAGAGGCTTTCTAGAATTCTCATCCTTTAAAATAAATTTTAGTCCAATTAGCATTTGATTAAATAAGAGAATATTTTGTTATATCCAGCTGCTCTTTGTAAATGTACAGCACGAACTCTCTAAATAAAAGTATTCCACTTTCTATCTTTATTTATGCTCCTCCTGCATTGGTTTTGTACTTGAATTTTATTTTTATGATGTGGGTCAGATTACAATTGATCTGTCTATGTGTTTACTAAGATACCATGGGCTGTGTTTCTCATGTCAGGAACTGAAGTGATCTGACTTTGATTTATTTGCAACACAAGTATGATAAACATAATGTCATTTTTTCTAAACTAAGCAGATGTACAGTATGTAGATAGAAATAAGTTATTTGCCTTTAATGATAGAATGTTACCTGCACAAGAATTTAATATATTGCACTTCAAAATATAACATGCACAGATAACATATTATCAGATTTTCCAGAAGGCATCTAGTTTTCTTTTAATTATGCTTTTTGTGAACAGAGTGGAACAAACAACAATCACAGCTATCCAACTGAACATTTCAAATTATGAAATGGGAAATTTAAAATAAAGAGTCGGTGTCATTCCTGCAAGCCTACTGTAGCCTGAGAACATCCAACAAATTATAAAATATCACAAATCTCTCAAAATATAGCGCTAAAATTAAAGATTTTTGGGGATTGCTCCGAGTCAGCATTGTAACATAAACTGGGATCTAAGCTTATCAGCTGTAATCTGTTTTTCTTTAAAAATCATCTTTACAGAGCCTGAACACTGTAAGGATCAAGCACAACTTGTTTTAATCGCATAATCTGTCACTGCAGGTGGGGTTTTCAAGCAAGAAAGTCAGGTGTGATTCCTCCTAAAAGTATACCGGGAAATTAGATAAAATACATCAGCTGCCATAAATAAATAAATAAATAAATAAATAAATAAATAAATAAATAAATAAATAAAAATATATATGTTTGTGTGTGTGTGTATGTGTGTATATATATATATATGAGTGTTTGTATGTGTGTGTTTGTGTATTTCAAACTTCCGAAATTGAGGAAAGACATTGGCTTTAGTTTAATGTGGATATTTCTAATTAGCAGCTCCACTTTAAATAAGATAACACTTTTCAAGACTAAAGATGCCAATGTCTGCAAATATATTTGTACTTAAAATAGTTAAATAAATGTAGGAAGTAGGATCAATATTGTACACTACCCAGGATTCAGCTCTTTCCTTAATAAAAAATGCCTTGAAAACACCAGGAATGGGAAATAAAATGTTTTCATTTATAGAAGAATATTTCAGGGATTTTTTTTTTTTTTGCATTTTTTGAAGGATATACATTCGTATCGGTTTTTGCTTCCAAATATAGTTTAAGGCTATTTGGTAAAGTATATAAACCAGATTATCAGGCTCAATTTACAGGGTTTTCTCCTCACAGAAACTTCTCAAAACCTCACCTCTAAAGATTCATATCTTGAAGCTAAACACCGTTTCTCAGCTACGCTCCAAAGATAGAACTCATGTTTAACACTGCACACTGTAGAGAAAAAGAGGAAAATTAAAAAAAAAAAGAGAGAGAAAGAAAAAGAAAAATCTCTCAGATTTGAAGTAATGTCAGATCTGCATAACCTATGATACCTCACATTTTCACTCATCTGTCAGGCTGCAGGGTGCATGGGACACGGATTTAAAGTGCTTGTCAGGTGAAGAACCAAAGTGCTAGAGTATAATTAAATAGCTGTTCTGCCTATGGCTAAGTACATTGCATTTGTTAAAGCAGGTAAACAGGAAATACATCAGTTGGGACTGTCTGTCTCACTGTGTTGACATGGTTTTGACCTAAAGGAGTATTTGCAACCTTGGAATTGGGGTCTGTGAGTTACTTATTGCGTCTTCACCTGAAGACTTCTAAGTGCAGGGATGCTCAGTTGCCTCTGGAAGGTAGGTGAAGTGGAATAATTCTATCTTAATTTATTTTAAATTAAAGCCTCTTGACTGTGGTAATTATCACTTTTCTCTTCTGATAATGAGAGGCTTGAAAATACATTATTTTCCTTATATTCCATGTCTGAAAATCACTTATCTCTTGAGTCATGTGTTTTTTTTTTTCTTTTTTCTTTTTTTCTTATGTCTGAAGCAAGCAAGAAGCTTATTCTTGCTATAACTGATACTGCATAGAAAAATAGTTCTAAAAAAAATACAACTGTAAACCACAGTTCACCTTTACCTTAACATAACCATTTAAACTTAGATATACTTACCACTCACATTCATATTTCTTAAACTGATTACAATATCACAATTGGCATTTTAAACAAGCAAGATTTTTTTTTTCTCAAGGATACCCTGGAAACTCAATTGATATAACATTTTGAAGAGTTTGAAATATTACATGTAGCACAGCTCTTGAAATAAAAGAGAGAAGGTTTATAAAATAAATGTTAACACATAAAATAACTGTTAAAAATGCAATGAGTGTTCCGAAGGAGTAAGTGTAACTTTTTCTTTACACATCTTGCTACAGAAGATCTAACGTTTAAGGCTTCCATTTTCCTTTCACCCATCACTCAAGTCCTCTTGCATTATCATTTTGCTTAGGTTTCAGAAGGTCGTTACACTGCTAGCAGCAAACGTTTCTCACTGGGCATTCCCAACATCACCACACTTGCATGCTTCTTGGTTTCTGATGAACTTTGGAGTTTTACTGGCTGGATATCCCTGTTCATCTCCAGAAACTTGACATGACAGGAGAGGCCTAATGTTATTTTGCAGTAACAAAGATGAGTAGAATGGCAGAGCACATGGGCAAATATCTTAGCTGGATTCAAGGAAAACAAACTGGAGGTCAGAGAGATAAATGGGTTCTTTCTTTCCTGCTCTTTACATTTGTAGCACCTTCTACTTGGATTAGCTAATGCCTCTAGTGAATGGTGAGATGCACCCATTTATAGTTTGTTATTCTTATCCCTAATTATCACACATTTTATAAAAATATAAATAACAAAAAAGTAAGCTGGGTTCCATCTCAAGAGGTCTTTCTTGTTGTCCTCTGAGAATATATTGGATAAGTCAGGTCTCAACAAGCCCTATCCATTGTAGCTGATTGTAAGTCAGACAATAAATACAAAAGAAGTTGTTCTTGCAGTGAGCTCAGCAAATTCTGAGGAAATCAAAAGCATTCCACTGTGCTTATGGCACAAAGAACACAACAGCAAGGGCATATTTAGTGGAGAGAATGAGACAAAAATTACCAGGTAAGTGACAAACTGTACAAGCATTTTGTTTAAAAAAGAAACTCTGCAGCATTCTGTCTTTAAAGCCGGGTTTGAGCCTCTGGGATATAGATCTCAATGCTGTCTGCACGCTCTGTGGCTGAATTCTGCCGGAAAGAGGCTGCTCTCTTGGCAGCCATGAGCCGTCTTCTAGCCTCTTGTCGCTGTCTGTCGGGTAGGTCCAGAGATTTTTCTCTTGTGATAGGGAATTTTCCTTTTGGGGGCTTCTTTGGTACAGGAGGAGGAACCTTTCTTTCTTCCTGCAACAGGGCATTGAAATTGAGAAGTGAACTGCGCGTGGAAAATACCATCTGCAGAATGTGCAAATTAGAGACGTGAAAAACACTAGTTACATCAGGCATGCTCCACTTGCACTCTAAAATCAGCTGATTAATGGAGTACATGAGTCACTTTCCGTTCTAGGGACCCTGCTGAAAACCTGTTATTTCAGCAGTCATTGCAAATTCAAGTGGACTGTGTTTCTGCAGCCCTATGCTTTACAAAGACTCTCCTTTACTCTCTTTGCAGGTATCCTACACATGCAGTCTGTGTACCTCACTTTTACGTGAATCCATTTAATATTAGCTGACACATTATTACATTCATTAAGAACAGAAATGCAGACTGACTTGCCAATAAGATCTCAGCGCAGCTGTGTGGTCTGATCAAGTGAAAAGACTGTCTAAGATTAGTAGGACAGGATTTTTAATTAAATTAATCATACTGAATTTAGTCTCAGCTGGATATGAGATAGCAGCTGTGTATACTTGTCTATTAGTTTAGTTTCCTCTCTGAATTGCTAAATGGAAACATACAAACACCTCCAAGAGGAAGAAATGGGGCTAAGCACTTGCAATCCTAGACTATATTTAAGAAAATCATATTGAAGACTTATCAGACTATAAGGTAAGGGTCAATATGTCAC
>JAUBNY010000223.1:779166-834124 GCA_032275445.1 Crypturellus soui | reverse complement strand
AACAGCTGTAATGATTATTTTATTATATAACAAATGAACACTGTAGCAAGGTTCTCTGCCCCATTTTTTAGGAATTTAGGAGAAAAAGGTCTTTCAGTCCACAGCCCCACAAAAATCTGTGAGAGAGGCAAATCAGTATTTCTACCAAATTCCTCCCTCATACTCCACATTCCTAGGTGTCTTGCACAAGGAATTGCTGCCTAAGACCATAACTCGGGTTTGCAATTGCCATTGTGGGAGCCAAGTGCCTGAATTCAGTCATGACAACATATAATGTCCGCTATGTGTAATTCCTTTGCCCATTCCTTTGGGAATCTAGGCCAAGAACAACAGCCTAAGCGCCTGTCTACTTGGAAGCCCTAATTTTCTAGAAGAGCATTTCCTTTTCATAGGGACCCTTGAGGACTTAACAGAACCTCCCATGTAGATTGTAACAAACTTCCAGGAAACGTGGTAAAACTCCAGGTTACTATTCACTTAAATTGCGTAAACTGGGTTCATCTCAGTGTCCTCCAAAGCCATTTAAAGCCTATGCCAGTGGGATTAGTTACCGTACAGAGGTCAGTATCTTGGGCTTCCAGAACTAACACCCTCTTTGAAACGTGTCAGGATAGACCCACAGCAACATATCTTGTATCACAAGCTGTTCTCTCCAGAATGGTATAATCAGTTCCTCTCTCCAGTTTCCTCTAAAGAGCCATAAAATGATGCCACTCATTGAAATGCAGTTCCCTTCTGAATACAGGGTAATTGCTCTTCTGTACCTTTCCGCGCTCTGCTGGTCCCTGTTTGAGGAGAACACAGCTCCAGCTAGGTCTCTGTCTTACATTATCTGGACACAAGAGGGCTGCCTCCTGCTGCTATCCCTTATGTATCAATGGCCCACAGTCACAGTGCTGAACACTTTTAAAGCTAAATTTTGAAAAGATGGGCTTAAATCAGGTTCTTTTCAGAATCTGCTCATGTATTTGGAATTCAGCTTTGCAGCCTTCCTTCCAAAGGAAGCCTAGAGCAAAACCAGAAAGTGCCTCGCTGACACGTCGCTCTTTTTGCCTACAACCATGACATCCTGAGTGATGATCTCACACGATCCGAGCAGCATCTGTGCTGACTGCAGTACGGAGGAGGACACTTCAAAGAAAAAACAGGGTGTTACAAGAGATAATGTGAATAATTCAGCAGGAAGCTGTTATTAACCAGTGATTTTTTTTTCTAGCAGTTAGTGGCAGCCCTGTACAGTAGGAGACACCAGGCCAGATTCTCAGAAAAACTTCTCTGAAGCTGACAGTATTCTGAATTTAGCCTGACTGGGAACCTTCGGTAAGAGACCTAAGCCACGAGCACAATGAAATGCGCTCCATAAAGGTCCCACAACTCTTCTCAGAAGTCTCGGGGTGATGGGCAAACTCCCTGGTTAAACTTCAGTTGAGTAGCTACATCCGTCATCCTGAACCCTTGCTGCACTTTGAACTGTCTAAAGGAGACGTCCTGCTTATTCTTGAGGAACACTGTCAGGGAAGCGCTGCATTGTGCTCCATGCATATTTTTGGGAGGGGAGTGCAGTAACTGCCTGGTAGCTGGCCGAGTTCCCACCGAGTACAGAGAGGCTGCATTAGGAGCATATGGATTGCCTGTTGTAGATACGTGTTTAGTGAATATTTAGCAACAAACCCTGCCATTAAGCATAAGAAGAAAAGCCACAAAACATGAATGAGCTAAAAGCCCCATTCTGCCGTTGCTGTTTTCTGTAGCTTCTGTTGCTGGTTTGACATTAATGAGGCTGAGGAATATTCAGAGCCTAAATTGTAAGAATGGGATAAAGCCGCTTTTATGGAGTTCAAAGGTTTATTATACAAATAAGGACGAGAGAAATAAATCTTGGCAGTTCTTTGGTCATCTTCCCTGCAAAACTGTGGATTTCTCTCTTGTGTTCCTATTGCTTTTGCAGCAATGAATTTTTCTAAATAGCCGATGGTTGAGTGGGAGCTGCACTTGTTATTACAGCAGTGCTCTCGAACACAAGTGCTGGACCCACTTGAAGATAAATGAAGTGGAATGGAGGCTAGGCTCTCCAAATCTCCGTTTACATAGCTTAATCAATCAGCTAATGGAGGGCACTTCGAAATTTGCAGTAACTTGTACACGTTAATGAAGATTTCCTTCTTTCACCACCAAACAAATAAATGACAGTACACATGATATATTTGATATTACAAATGTGGGCACCTCTGGCTTGATGGACTTTGTTTATTTCTTCAGCTATTCTGTCACGGCTATAAAACTTCTTGTACTGACAAAGTCTTTGAAGTGGATAATTGAATTCTTTCCTAATGAGGACCATATATCTTATCATTTCCTATCAGATGGTAGAACATTTCTGGCATGCCTTTCTCAGTAATATTTGATTACAATTTCAGGAATTCTAGATGGATGAAATGTAACAAATCAGTCTCCTCAGAGACATGAAGCAAATGCTAATAAATAAGGAAACATATCTAACCAGACATACAGGTCACGTCTGCTGTTACTCATGCAACAGAATTCAGCACTGTAAATAGGAGGTGTAGAGACAGTCAAAAGATGAAAGTTATACTTCATTTTAAAGTCAGCCAAAGAAAGGAGTGTTCCACCACCAGCCTGATCAATTCTTCTATTGATTAGTAGCATCATGACACAATTTTCCTGTCACTGAGGGCTGCTGTCATTTTAATGAAGATAACATTTAGAACTGAATTAGTCTCTAATGAACTTTCAGAACAACAGCAGTAACTCTTACAAGGAATATACTGCATCTGTTCCTTTAGCCCTAGGATGTCTTATATATAATTGGCAATACAGATTATGAAACCCAATTTTATGAACACTATGTATACTCCCATTTCCGAGATCAGTCCTATTTTCAGGGAGAGAGGAAACTGGATTGCGTACCATACCATTCTCCACTTACTGCAATTTGAGAAATTGCTTCAGTCCTGCAAGAATTATAGTTGCTATTCCAGAATGTTACAAGAACGAGCCATAATATTATGTTTCAGAAAACTTATATTTGTTTCCTTATATTTTTCTTCTTTAACTAATACAGCAAAAACAGAAAGACAAAACACACTTAAACTGAAATTACAAATTAGATATAAACCATACTAACACTACACCTAAAGATTAAGTTAAAAAAAAGGGAAGTAAGACAAAAGTGGGACATGAAAATGACATTCAGATTTTGGCTACATTACACTTCCGTTGTTGTTGTAGTTGTTCACTTTGAAATAAAATGTTATTTTCTAAAATTTAAAGTCATTTTTTCTAGAATGCTTGGGTATGAACTTTAAATGCTTCAGGAGTGGCCAGAGATGGTAACTTACCAAATTTTGCTGACAGAGCCAATAAAATTGCTGGAATTTCTGAGACATGAGGAGCTGAGCACTTCCAACAGCACTTCGGATCTTACCTAGGACTGAGCATACAGACAGGTCATTACTAGTGCGTGTAAATGCAAAATGCCAGCTGAAGACAACACATAGCTGAAATTACAGCTTATTTTATAAAAGAAGTAAATATTTATTTATGCTTTCTGAGATCATATATATCTAAAACAAAATTAAGGAAGCTAGATATATAGGAAGGTTCTGTGGCGCTTTATCCTTTGGCAATAATAAATGATATGTTAATAACTCAGAACAAAAGCCTACCTATCTTACTTAAGAAATTAGAGAGATACATATCTCCTTATATAAAGATATACACACACCTAGCTGAAATGAGCATTTATACATATATTTCTGAGAGAAATCTTAAAGTCCAAAGAAAATGACCAAAACAAATAAAGTGAGTGATAAACATTATCAATCTGAATGCTTTCTCCGCAAATGCATTAATACTGATCTGACACAGAACTTTACTGCAAACAATACAGTAGGTCTACTGACATCAAACACTAGTCAGTTATCATCAAACTTCATAGTCCACCAGTTTTCCTAGACTTATCTCCCAAGCGTTATCAGGCTCAACTAATGAAGATAACTTTACTTCACAGACACCTTACAGGAACATCATTTATCATGTTCCTATGAGACTGTCATTTTATTTTTCAGATATCATAAAACTATGTATACAGAATTTCTCTTTATGTAAAGTCCTAAATTACTACTGTACAATATGCTGATAAGATTGTCATAATAACTTTCTTTATCTGAATTCATAAATACATTTTCTACAAGAATTATATAGTGAATTCCAAATACATGTATATATTATATACACAGCAAAAGAAGAAGGAAAACAGAAAATGGACTTAGTTTTGCCCATGTAACCTGAAAGGTTGTTAAAGCACTCTTTCCTTGAAAACCAGGTAGGCCTTTCAGGGCAGAATCCCATTCCCTCTGAAGTCAAAGAAGCTTTAAATGTACCTTGGATCAAATCCTATGATTTGCAATCACAAATGACTTCTTCTTCACTCAGTTGTGTGGATGATCCCTGGATGAACTCTATCCTAACCTGTATGGGATTAAGGTTAATACACTAAACTAGAGCATACAGTGCTCCTACCATAATGACCATCTCAAAGGATTCATGTCTTCGAGACATGTCTTGACAATTCCGCTGGGAGCTGCAGGGTGCCCGCTCTGGAAAATGCGTGAAGCTCTAAGCACAGGAGCTGCAGGGCAGTGGGACACAAGCATGTGCCCCAGGACTTTGCTCAGTCATGATCAACCAGCACGGCTTGCTAGGCTTTCCCCCTGTCCTTGTGCATGTGTGCATACGCAATGGGGAAGGGGACTGCTTCCAAGAATCAGCAATCTAGTCAAAATTTCTGAATGCTTGCTCTATGGCTAATGAAATCAAATAGTCAACTCGCCCATGGCGGGCAGTTTATTTTGATTGAATAGGCATCTCCTTCCTAGAGATGCCTATTTATTTCTAGAGACTAGAGAGCTTGGTTAAAATGAGGACTGTTTAGAAAACAAACTCCTCCTAGACAAACATTTGCCAGAATAAATACCATACTTTGGTAGGTAGTAATGTATGTTCATAGATTAAATTGCACATCCTTCCCTGAAAAAGCAATGTTTTAAAAAGCACAATAGGCTGTGGTTTCATTGGAAGACTGAGTGTCTCTTGAGAATTCCCAGATCTTTAAAAATGGTTTATGGGCAAAGCTGGAAGGAGCTTGATTGATAATTCAAACTAGACTCCAAGGGTAGAATGAAGCTTTATATTACAGGAAAACTAAACTGCAACATGTGATACAGGAAACACTAAACTCCAGCAAGGCTCAACATTTTGTTGTTTTTAGAGTAAGAGGTGATGGGATGGCACACAAAAAGAAATTTTGATAATAGGTCATATGCTTTAATTTTCTTTTAGCTAGACCAGTGAGATATCTGCCTCACCATAAGAAACAAGAGATAATTTGGTAGTTTTAGTCTGCAGTTCTGTGAAAGCATATACGCTTCCCTAACTTTAAATGCATGTGTAAATTTGTAAAGCTATGCTTCTCAAAAGCTATTCCATTTTCTGTCAGACAAGCAGCTCACAGCTGCACCACAACACTAAATTAAACAGTACTATACATAATTCATCAGTCCCTTGTGGCACCCATTTGTGAAAGGGTTAAGTGGTTCAGGGCTGCATGAATAATTCATGGGAGTTTTGTTTTTGTTTTGTCGGTCAAGTGAAATAAAACTTTTTAATTGGTTTGGGGTTTCTGATCACCAAAACCCTCACTTTCCTCTATGGAGTTTTTTGCAAATGAAAAGGAAGTTTCTGAGTGTTAAAAAAATCAACAAACACACAAAAATCTGAACAGAAAGGAAATGTTTTCTATTTTATATGAAACAAATTAATTTGTTTTTTTTTTTCCCAGCATTTTTTAAGAAACAACAAAGATGAAAAAGTTTGGATTCTCCTTCCTTTGATATTCTGTAATTCAGGACATAAGACAAACTTCAGATGTAGTATCTGAATTTCTTCTTAGTAAAGATGAGGCATTTTGCTATAGGAGGTGTCCCCGACATCTCCTTGCTGAAGCTAACCGACACTACATTCAGTGACTTACTGGACAGAAAGTGAATGAGATAGGCTGATTAACCTTAGGCCAGTGGTGACAGTGCTTGTCTGACAAGGAATAAATTTTGTTTTTAGTTTCCTCCATCTAATTCAGCTTGCTGCTGAAATGCACAGTTTGGGAAAAAGAAATCCTGCCTGGACCTATGACAGAAATGACACTTGCTAGTGAATCTTCCTCCTCCAAATATGCATTTGTTTGGTCTTCACTATCCTGAAGGATAGTGTTAACAAACACCCATGATTTAAAGCCCAGGCAGACCAGACAAGATACAGGCACTGGCAGTGCAGCATTTTGGTGGGATACATGTACACTGGATGTTAGTTTCCTTGGGGGAATCCCCATGGACAGGCAAACTGCAGCCTCGCAGGGTATACAGCCGGCTCCCGTGTTTGGCCACCTTCATGCTGAGGGCTTTTTGGTTCTGCATTGCACCGTGTACCTGTGAGAAGAGTCTGGCTCCATTTTCTTGGTGACTGACTCACCAGGCAGTAGCCAGCTGTGATCAGCGCCCCTATTAGCACCGTCTTCCCCAGGCAAATCGAGTCTTGATCCCTCAATGCCAGGGTGCATACGATAATTTTAAATAACTTGCAGAGTTCCTGGTTCTCAGGAATATTAGATAGGAAGAAGCCTATAGCAGTTCTCAAAAATGTCTCTAGTAGTAGTGAATACACACATATAATTACAGGCCTACCGTTTACTAAAAATCTCCCAACTCTATTTCCATTTCAATAAGTAAATCAGACTTAATAAAACATAGATGTTAGAATTTCTCATATTCATGCCACTCTGCTTTACTGTAATTAAATTAAAGTATTAAAATACTTCAATTCATAATCTTTAGCACACTATTAATAGACAACCAAAGCCTTGTTATTAATTTCATGCATTGGGGAATTATTCAGATGAGTGCAGATTGATTATCTCCATGAAAGAATGATGAATGTTGGAGACTGGAGAGATTGAGATATTTGGTAATGCCTAGAAGATTTTGCTTGTAAATAAATGATGATAAAATCAACCTATTCACATAAATATATATAAAATCAACATAATTCATCTACCCCTTCGCCTCCCATTAAGACAATGTTGTCTTTACTTGAAAGACAGGAAAAAGTAACACGCCCATAATTCTGTTCATGAAACGAGAAAATTTGTTTCATATTCCACATATGAAATATTCAGCTTTTGTCGTGTGGTCCTGTAGGGACCTTGTCCTTTGAGGACATACAAAACTTAGACCATGACTTCAGCAGAAACAGGCTCAGAATTCAGTGTCTGGTTAGAGACTGTGCAAGTTCCTTGTAAGAACATGCACAGTTAATACAATGGTGTCTCCCCGGCAATAAGCATATTTTAAGATTGGAAATTACAGGTATATACGTTCCATTGCCTGAGAAGTGCTACCAAATCATTCAATTGAATATGGTTTTATATCACAGAAACTGAGGATGAAAAATTAGATCTATATTGAAGAAATCATGATCATAGTCTGATGCTGTAACTCAATTTTTGACAGGTTGAAAGCTTGTTCAGCTGTGCCACTCCAGAACCAGTGATGAGAAAATGCTAAGAATCAATCTCCTCATTTCTGTTTTATTGACATCCATTACTGTTTATTTAACTGATGTGTTTGTATTAATGTTCGTTCATCTTTAGCAGTTTTTCATTCATTTATATCTAATTTGAAATTTTTCATTTAATTTCATTCATTTTTTTCTATAATTGCAAATAAATTATTTCATATACTGTACAGAGAACATATGTCTAGAAAAATCTTCCAGTTGTCATTTAGTTCATCCTCCTAACTCATGTACGGGTATGTAGAACAGATATTTTTCTCATCTCTTAACCTTCTAACTTTGCAATTTTTGGTTTGAAACATGTGCCTTTTCCCTTTCCTTCTCTTCCCTTCTCTTCCCTTCAGAAGCACAGCAGTAAATGTATAAAGTTTAAAATGAGACAATATTTTTGGACAATACAGCTACATATTAATAGTGTCCTATAGCATAAGTATAAAAATATATATTTTTCCATATAAACTATACAGCCTTTGGAATGGTATTGCTCAGACTATAAAATGTCCATGTTAATATATGAATATACATCATACATATCCTGTACATGCCAAGGATGTGATTTGGAAATGACAGAATTTCCTTTAATAAAAGTCAGTGAGAATTTTTCTAAGGCAGGATTTTATAAGGCATGACATGATTTATAAAACAATGAAGCACATTAGAGGGTTCTGATTGTACATCAAAAGCTTTTAGCTTTTTTTTAAACTCTGTTTCAATTTTAAGATTTTTAACCTGCCATTTTCAAGCTATTGAGATACTTGCAAATGACAAATTTCTGCAATATTAATTTTAGGGCTTGTTTTCACAATAGTATGGCAATGGGATCCAAGCGAGATTCAAATGCAAACAAACTGAGTCTCTGTGTAGATTGACTTTTTACTCAAATGAAATTAGGTCAAAAAGCAGCAAAGCTGAGCAGAACAATTCAGATGCTAAGCAAGTGGGAGATTCTTAGGATGCACATTATGAGGCTGTTTCTTATTTACTTAAAAACTGTTTCAAGAACTGAAGAAATCTCTAGACATTTGCAATGCTCCAGATGTAAAAGGCAACAGTTCCTGGAGTACAGAACTGTGAGAAACATAAGGAAAATTAGGTAGTGATAGAACAACCTGCAATTGGCCAACTAGTTAAGAAAGCTTTGACGGATGATAAAATGATGAATATGACAAATTTTTTTTTTTTTTCTCCACAGGATGGAAGATGTAACTCGACCTTTTTCTGTTACTGTTTGTGCATGTCACTATATCTCTTGTAGCACACTGGAAATATCAACCAGACAGTGAGCAAGGAAAAGCCGGGTATCCATTAAATGAAGGGGTAAGGGGAGAAAAGGGTGATATTTTGTGTTCTCTAATGCCTTTTCTGTGTTTGAGCTCACTTTTCCTCAGTAGTGCTGTTATGTCAGCAGAGCTCCTCACAGATTCAGAAGATACCAGCAAAACAACCCTTTGGCTGGTAGAGTTCATACTGGGCTCATCAGTGTGTATCTACTGTTAGATTTTGACATGAGAGCCAAGTCTGCTTTCTGTTTGACTTGTGTACTGAAATATTTCTTGAGAAACCTCAAGGCATTCAGGAGGCCAGGATGTCCTCAGCTCGTCCTGCTTCTCTCAACCTGATCTATCAACCCTGGGCAGTGACTAAGGCCCACGGTTGCCGTTCCTGTCGGCACTCCTGCTCCCTCCTCCCGGCACTCGTTGTTTTCTGCAGCTTTGCAACACTCAAGAGGGCTTTTCATAACATCACCTACACATCTCTAATAGCCAAATACAATTTCCAGGGTGCAAAATTCAAATTCCAGCCCTTACCCTTGAGGAACATGTATTTTTGCCTCAAGGTATTCTGCTAGTACTGATGATTAGGTGGCTAGAAACAGATACTGCCATATACATATGTTTGTTATAATAAACATTGAGAACACAAATAAGTGCCCATATAACAATACATTAAATTTACAGACTCAAAAATACAATTCATGGCTACTGATCAAATAAATAAATTCTGCAAAAAGTAAGAAAGAGAGGTTATTTTTGTTGCCATGATTATTCTCTTCTATTCAAAGACCTGATGAGTGAAGTTCTTAAAACAACATTATGGGAAAGAAGTTACAGTGAAAGAAAAAATCAATACAGCAATCAGACAGCTTTCTGTGATCTCAGGGCTATTGTGCTAAAACACAAAATGAAATTGCTTTCTAAAATGCAGTTCTATTTTCATTCTTCCTATGATTAAAACAAAATATAAGTCATAGCATAAAGATGGTATTCTCCTATGAGATGCAAAGCTGTATTTGTTCTTGAGGTATAATTAATATAACCTGGTTTAAAATAAATGATTCAGTACTAAGAATGACAGTCCAAATGTGCAAACTTTGCTGTGAAGTGTTTTGGGAATAGGATCTGGGAATTGGGAAAACATTCAGTTGCTTCTGATCAGGCATTTACGATTTTTTTTTTCAGAGAATTGCTAAATGCTTAAATATGTTGAAACATTTTGTGCTGAGATATCATTAAACCTCTGTTCCTGTAGATACACACCTTTCAACCACCGCAGCCCAAATGGGGGATATAAAATTTGTCAAAGACTCAACATGAAAAAAAAGTGCACACAGAAATCCTAAAATGATGTGAAGCTTATTCTCTCTGTAAAAATCATTCTTTGACAACTTTTTTTTCTCTGACATAAGCTATATTAAGTTATGAGACACCTTTTCAAAAATAATGCAATTTGGAAATGATTTGAAGAGTATTTCTTGAAGCAAGACACATGAAACAGACAAGTGACTAAGTGTCATTTTTCACAAACACCTGAAGACAAAAATCTGATTTTGTTTGTGCTATAAACCTATTTTACAAGAATTCTACTAAGATATTAGGGAAGCACCAAACACAGGTAGCAAACCTTTCATGGTTAGTTTAAAGGGTGTATTGTAAGGTGAATTTTAGTTGTGTTTAAGTATATAAAAAGAAACTGTTTTTTTTTCTTTTACAGAGTAGAGTCATTCTGCGAATGGGGAAACATAACGTCCTTATATTTTGTTCTCTCTCTCAAATTATTTTTGGTTACAATGCTCTCTAGGCCCAAATAGCAATAAAAATGACTGAAGTGCAATGTGTTTTTATGTACTGTACAATTGCCGGAAAACTATTATCCTATTTGCTGCTTCCCTGTGTGGTAAGGGGCTCTACACTGTTCCTAGAGTGCATGAGGGTAGCATGGGAGGAGGGAAGGTAGTAATGCACCTACGAATTCATAGTCATCTGAAACCAGCTTCTCCCAAGTTTTTATAACATAATATAAAGTCAGCCTCACATACCAGAGAGTAACCATATCTATAACTGAGGAAAGAGTAATGATGTGGGAGTATTTCCACTGATCCTGGTGGGAGAGGTCCTCTCATTACCTAAGGACTACTTATTGGCTCCTAGAGAAAGAGAGGAGCTAACGGGTCATGCATTTCCCCGCTCTTTCCACTAATAATCTTACTCTTGCCAAGGAGACTAGACTCTTCCTCATGGAAGTGTTGCTTCAGATTGCAATCACTGGCATGCTCTCAACAGTAAGAAGCTGTCTGCGAACCTGACACTTTGGGATACTTAATGATCCCACAGAAATGTCAATATTCAGGAGTACAAAGATTTGGGAGATTGAAAAATAAGATTTATAAGGTATATAAGAAGTATTAAAAAATAACCATTATGAAAGAAGGCTGGGGAACCCTAGCACAGACTAAGTGAAGCACAGTATTTTATTATAGGTACTTTTACAGCCCCTAGGAGAGCATTAAATATTTCACAGTAGCAACACAAAGAGAAAATTCTCAGCTAAAATCTGTCTTCATGAAAATTATTACAAAACTCCAAACTTTAGAAAGCAATGGTGTTTGGAAAAGAAAAAACAGCCTTATGTACCTCAGTCCATCTGAAACCCTATGTTTTTACTTGGAAAAGACTTGTGCCCATCATAGTGGAGAAAGATGGCTGTAAAATGAAAACAATGAAGCAAAAATATAGACATTCTTTCTCCCCAAAGGGTCAATGTAGAAACAGAAATTGCCCTGTTAGTCATCATGTAGGCCTGGCCCAGGACCTGAGGGTGGAACACAAACAAGAAATCACTGAGGGGAAGAAGACAATCAAGAAAAAGTGTTCAGAGCTGTTGTTTGAGATTTGTGAAATGTACGAAAGTAAAAAAAAGTTAATATGAGCTAATTTGTGATCTGAGGAAAGTGAGGTTGAGGAAGTAATTCAGATCAGTAGGGATTGAAATATTTATAAAACTGAGACTGAAGAACAAGGATAATTGACCTCAGAGGGAATCACAGAGAGCTGGCTACCGAGTGTTAGGACCACTTTGATATATTACTATCATTAGTGCTGGCTTGGATCTTGTTCCAAAATAGTCTACATTATTTTTCATTTTATCCCATCATTCCTTTCAAGGTGTCCACACAAAGTAAGAGAATAATAATAATTCTTGACAAAATTATAGCAGGAAAATACAGCTGAACTGTCTAAGACTGCACATGTCCGTGTAACGACAGAAGTGCTTTAACTACTATCTTTGTCTATTCCTTTCCATTAGCCTAATGAACTTTTTATATTAGGCAGAAGTGTCTGTAAAAGAATGACAAAATTCTAACAATAGTTGTTCCAAGTAGCAGGTAAATTATTAGGATTTAGTAAGATAACAAAATAAATGTTTCCTCAGGAATGACCTAGTACACTCTGGCAAAGTATCAGGTGCTAGAGTCATAGAAGTTGGTGGGAAGATTCTGTCAGAGACGGAGCTGCAGGTCTATAGCTTATATGTGATCCATATTTTGGATCACCAGATTTTGATCCTACCCTTGAATTTAAACAGATGGCCCCTCAACTGCTTCCATAAAACCTAACTCTGGCCAAGGTCTGCTTGCACAAGGAGAGACGTCTTCTACCCAGTGGTTCTGTAAAGTGTCTTTGTTACTGTGAAATGCGTAAGGAAAAGCTACAGAACACAACTTCATTCTAACAGATTTCCCATTTTAACAGACACCTATAAATAAAGATATCAAAATGTTCTTACTTTCTTCAGAAAGATCATTTTCTTCTGCCTCTCTTTCCATTTCTTTACACCATCCTTCCATCCTCTTAGTTTCAGTATGTAGTAACTTCATAAACCAAGATCCGTCCCGGCGACAAGGAGACATTCGACCAGTTTCTACTGTTTCAATGGCTGGTTCTAGCCAGGGTTCTGGTGGTGGAAGATTTGAGGTGTCAACTGGGGTCCTATAATCTTCTCTGTAACTGAAGAGTCCCTGTGTCCGTACAGTTCTCACTGCACTGTATTGAGTAGGAGTGCTGGGCTCTGAGTGCTGCTGGAACGATGAGCCAAACTGAAGTCCTTTGTCCTCCATGGTTATGTGTCCTGGGAAGCCCTCCAATTCCAGGTCAGCCTGGACAGCTGCTGTTACACTGTTTGAGCGCTTAAATCGTCCATGTCTTGTTGATGAGGGAGGAAAGAAAAGAGATTAAAAAGTATAAATTCATGTATGTGATTATACAGGGGCACAGAATAATGTTTAAGTGAATGAATTTCTTTTTCCCCTTGAACTTTAGGCTATTTTTCCCTTGTCTTTATTTCACTGAAATAAGACAGTGAGTAACAACAGAGGGGAAAAAACAAATGCATGGGGTTATAGTGGCATTATTGATTTGAGCAAAGATACAAAGGAAAATCATTTAAATTATCTCTTGAAGCAAATATTGATTTGTTCTCATGCTATAAAACACCGTGTATCATTGCTAAATGAAATGGAAATAACTAGCAGGACTGCAGAGTTATATATCCTGATGGAGGACTATTAGGTACACATATAAAAAAGTTGAAATAATAAGGATCATACTAGATGAAATCTGAAAATCTTCTATATTAAGACTGTTGCAAGTTCTTTAGTACAAGAAAAAGAAAATAGTAGCACCAGATTAAAGAGTTTTCCTCCTTCATAGAATGATGATTAAGTGTTGATTTTCTGGTGCGGTATGCCACTAAGTAAGGACATTTTAGAAAAGCTTTATGTTAAAAAGCTATCTAGAGAGACAAAGATTGCTTGTGAAATCTTTTCACATCTAGGCTTATTGGTTCAAATTACTGCTAGTCAATGGTGCTAAAAAGCAAATAGCAGTGAGATATTGTCAGATAGCTACTGCGAAATGAGATAATAGTCCCAGTCCAGTATTCAATGGGCAGTGACTGCCGGGCATAACTTTTCAGTTAATACTATCGATCAGTAGTTTTTTAAAACTAGATAAGGATTGGCCAAGTGTAAAGCTCATTCTATATTAGGATAAAGGTACCCTGGTTTACATCCTATCCTTTATATCCTCCCACAAGGCCTGCAAAGGCCTGTCAATGCAAGGGATTCTTTTAGAAGGAACTATATTCCAAGATTTATCTCCTTGCATTTGTTCTATAATTAATGAAAGGATATTATTAATCCATTAAAAGCTTTCACTTTCTTCCCTCAATTAAAACTTGGCAATCTGACTATATTAAGGAACCACTAAATAATCTCTACAAATTTTAACAAACCACCAGCATGCATATAATAAATTTGACTTTGTGAATGATTTGGAGGCAGTATTTGAAAGATGTTTGTTATTAATTCCTCATACAAACTGACTTAATTTTATAAAAGACTACAGATTTTTGTATCTGCTTGAATTACCGTTTTTCGTCTTCCACTTGCACTCCAACAGAGTGGTACTCCCGTAGACCTCTGCTCTCAGTATCTGAATCAGTTGCTGTTTCCACCTAATTCAACACAAAAGATATATCTGCAGCATAAGCACAGACAACTCAGCATTATTTCTACCTGTACTTATTTAAATTAATTATATGTTTCCTCTCTTACTGCTAGTAACACGTCCTAGTGCAGTAAAATTAAGTAAGTATTCAGCCTGGAATCATTGTTTTAGTACTGCATTTTTACAAAGCTTTGGACTACTCTGTTCTGCTGTGCAATTTCCCATTTGAACACGAAGCAGATGCAATTACTCAGTTCAGTGGAAGCAGGAAGTAAGCCTGGCTTGCAAAGTTTCATCCTTAGCGCTGGGAATCCACAGGATAGCCCCTTTCATATTATTACAAAACGTTCTCATTATACTCCATGATTTACAAAATAAAATAAAAACTCAAGTAGCCCCATAAGCTTGCAAATGATAAAAAGAAATGTTGCAATGAAATTTTATTGACGACTGAACTGACAAATATAGAACGATTTAAATGACATGAAGAATATGACGGAATGCTGTATCTCACCCTTTTTAATAACACGGTTCTGAAAATGCTATATCAAGCAAGTAATGTATGCATTTTTATAGTATTCCCATCTGAAATACACTTGCCAAAATACATTCACAGTGGAGGTTTCTTCATAATTGAGACCACATCTCTACCACAAGTTTCTGCAGGTTTTTACATAACACTCACTACCTCCTCACTGCCCCCAGGTCTTTGACACAGACATAATGAATGTTGCAAAGTGTACAAATTATGCTGAATTGAAAGAGAGTTAGAAAAAAACAAAATAGAGTAGAGAAGACTTTCTTTTGGATGTTTCACTGTTAAATAAAATAAATGTATTATCAGCAACCAGATTCTCAAGACGCATAGCCCATGGCTACATTTCAAAGGGTACCTCTTAGGAAGACGACGCAATTGTTCCCCTAGCAGCAGTCACAGTCATCACACTCGTAACCTGCTCTTTATCCTGGCCCTCTGGAGTGAGCCCAACAACCTTCACAACTTTCTCCCAGCTGCACAGTCCCAATCCCACCAGTTTCTGGAAGGATGCACAGAGAGGGGAGAGGTGGGATGGGAAGTGAATGTGCACGTAGGCTCTATTTTGGAGAAGCGAGTCCCTGGTAACTTCTTTTGGTTTTAAAACAGTACTTCTATGTATATTCACAATGAAGGAAATCAAAAACGGTAATAAGAATGTGTTCATATTTACCTGTTTACCATATTTCCTGTTCAATTTATTCATTCCTGTTCAATTTATTCATCAATGATCTGGATGAAGGGACAGAGTGCTGCCTCAGCAAGTTTGCTGATGATAGCAAACTGGGAGGGGTATCTGATAGCCCAGAGGGCTGCGCTGCCATCAAAAGGGACCAGGACAGACTGAATAATTGGGCTGTGAGAAATCTTATGAAATTCAACAAAGTTCAAAGTCCTGCACTTAGGGAGGAATAACCCCAGATACCAGCGCAGGGCCACAAGGATGATCTGGAACATCTGCACTAGGAGGAATGGCTGAGGGAGCTGGGCCTGTTCAGCCTGGAGAAGAGAAGGCTGAGAGGGGATCTGATCAGTGTCTGTAAGTACCTCAAGGGAGGCAGTGAGGAGGATGGGAGTGGCCTCTTTTCACTGGTAGCCACTGATAGAACAAGAGGAAATGGCCACAAACTGAAGCACCAAATGTTCCACAGGAACTTAAGGAAAAATTTCCTGACAGTGAGGGTGACAGAGCCCTGGAACAGATTGCCAAGAGAGGCTGTGGAGTCTCCTTCCCTGGAGATCTGTTTTGATGCAGTCCTGTGCCAGGTGCTCTAGGTGGCTCTGCATGTCCAGGGGGGTTGGACTAGATGACCTCTAGAGGTCCCTTCCAACCTCAGCCATTCTGGGCTTCCGTGATTCTATGATTCTATGTTGGGGGAGATTTAATGAAGAGCTACTGCAGGATCCCTTTAGTAAGTATTACAGCAGCACTTGAACTGTACAGTGTAGTGTCAGGCACAGGTTTGCAAATAGTTCCAGCTATCAGCATGAAAACTGTCAGGGAAAGACGTATTTTCCAGGATTTCCCTTTATTCTGCATGTCCTGCAGAGGAAAGCATGCGCTGTCATCTGTTCGCACATTGGTAGGTGCCTGGAAACCTGCTATACTTGCTTGGAAAGGTTATGCATTTTGAGAACAGTTTCCTCTAAGATATCTGCTTCAGAAACAGGCTCAAAGATTTCCTGCTGTCAATATAAAATGAAAGCTTGCTTTTTGACATTGGCAACCTCAGCCATTGAGGTAGGCGGCTTTGGGGGGGAAAAAAGACAAGCAAATTGGTTTCCCTAATTCAGGTGGATCTCAGCTACAATATGGGTGAGAAGCTTAAGCTGAGCCTAGAAGGTCAATCTACCCCTAAAAAAAATCATTAAATCATTATTAAATAGAGCAGCAGTAATGGTCAGTCTTTTAACACAAGGAATAGCTACTGGGAAGTATACCCTTATTTATAGCATGCAAGTCACCAAGTGTCTAAAAGAGTCTTGAAAAACAGGTTTAAGTCTAAGTGAGGAACTAGCCCTTTCAGGGACTCCACTAGCCCTTTCAGGGACTTCAGAAAAGCTGTATTTGAAATTTCTTCCTCATCAGAGACTGACAAGACAGAAATAAAGATGAATTGAACTGGGCCAAGAGCCCACATATCAATATGCACATGCACACACGCTGGGCCTCCTAGTTCTAGCCAGTGACCGTCCTGAGAACAGCTGCCTTCCCTCCTGCATGGATTACTTTTACTCCTTTCTTTCTGGTACTGAAAAGCCATCACTGCACAACCTTTTTCCCTTGGCACAAGGAAATTAGTTTTATTTGGTTTTGTCATTTTCAGTGCCATCTTTTGCCTGCTGAATTAGATTCATGTTGAGTATGATGCCATGAAAAGCAGGACTTCCACTGGCAGTCCTTAACTACAGTGATGAGCGCTTAGTCAAAATATGCACAGCCATGTTCTGAAGAATGAAGCCAAGCTATTCTCAGAAAGAGAGGGGATGGCAGGTAGTGAATAAGAATAATAAGGATGAATAACAAAAGGATCAGACTATGCCTCTTGAGGGCACTTTTATGAATGCTGACAGGAAGATGATGTTAAAGTTAGGGAAACATTTTCTGGGGAAGTCTCTTAATATTTGAATCCCAGTAACATCTGCACTAGTCAGGAACTAAAAGCTACAGTATTTGGGCTTCTTCTAGGACAGACAGAAAGAGCCCCAAAGCTACCTGAGTTACTCTGAAGTAAATCATACAATTTAGGAGACAGATAAGCTTAAAATCTCAACCCATGAAAGTAATGCCATGAAAGGGAGTTTTCAACCAGATTTCACCTCCCTGTGAAGGTGAGAAAACTGGAAATCAGCACTGCTACACAGGCTTCACTACGGGTATTAACCTGAGGACTATGTTGCAGTGAAAGAATTTTGATTCAAAATACCTTTAATATTAAGTCTAAAAAAGAACATAAGAGCTGAGTTTGCTTTCGATTAACCAAGTTAGATATTAGGATTGGGGGCCAGAGTGTCAGGGTTCTTAATGTTGAAGAGTATATATAATTTAAAATCATCTAGGCAGAAACATGTAAATGTATAATATTTTAAATGGTTATATCATAATGATTTTTTTTTAATGAAACATTTATATTTGAAAGAGTTTGAGTTTGCTAAAGCCCATTTTATTTATTTAGCTGTGTCAGTCAGGCCATTTGAGAAAATTAATTTGGAAAACTGATTGAAGAAAGTGCTAAAACATGCTTCACTTTTCCCTGTACAATCATAAATTGACTTTTTCAGTTTTAAGTTTTAATTTCACTAGTAGCGTATTTGTTACTATGTAGCAAATGGGTAACACTAGAGATATGCACAATAAGCTACAAGTGTCTTTAGTAGTCTAGTCCAGATGGAGGTAGTATTTCATACTGAGAGTTCTGTGTGGGAATAAGGTTAGACCGGCTACTTTTGCTGGTGGGAAAGATGGTCAGAAACCACAGCAGTGGTAAGTCAGCTACAATTTTATGAACTGAATGAACTAAGAATGTGAGAGTCAAAAATTGAGCCAAGCAGCTAAATTGACTTAATGCAAGTACAGTACTGGTGAAGAGGTCTTAAATGTGCTTAAATGTGCAGCCCAGCAGCTGGAAACTGGCCTGAACTTATGAGCAGGGAATGATTCTCTAGAAACAGCAGCACAACTCACCTGATTGATAGTTTCAAAGGTTTCAGTGATCATGTTTTTTGCAAAGATACCATCTGTCATGCTACCACTGATAGGAGAAAATTTTAGAAAGTTATTTTCCTTCTGACATGTGGGAAGTGTTTTTCTTCATTTAAGAACTTTAATATCTCCCTACTTGGCAGTCTGGTGTCCTCACTTCCTTCCAAAGCACCGGCTTGCCTTGCAAACCCCTTGGGATGGCCATTCCTGCGTGCCCTCTACCTTGGGACTCTCGAATCACTCCTGCAGGATTACTGCTGGGTCTGGAAGCAGGCTGAGGAAGGTCAGTGGCTAATTAGTCCTCTGGGACTAATGCACAGCTAATAACATAGTGTGGAAGGTGAGCAATGGGACTTTGACTTCCATGAGGATTCAGCAGCTCAGATATTGTGCTGATGCAACTGTGATGGATGGTCTGTGACGGATGAATTGCAGAGAGAAGATCAGTTAGGCTAGTTGACATTGCTGGAATAAAGCAGACAATTTTGGTAACCTTTCTTCACACCTTTGTTCAATACTGCATATCAAAGGCATATTTGTTTTGGGTAATAGTATTGCTTTGTTTAGTAACAGATAGCATGGCTTCTTTTGAACTCTGCTTTTACTATTATGAGGGACAAATTCCCTTCTGCTTTTTGTTTGACCTGGTATTTTTGTGGTATTTTTTCTCTAATGTAACACGTCTAGGAATAATCATTTCATTTACCCAACTGCTTTTTTATTGATATTTCACCTAGAAGTATATCCTGGCTAATTTTGCTCATCTGTAATTGACACCTGGAATTTGCAGGCATAAATTAAGTAATCTATTATAAAATCTTATTCAAAACAAAATTATCAAGGAAATTATGGTCTTGATATCAAAATGGAAATGGTATTAGTTACGTCCAAATAAAAACTCTTTCCAAATTATCCTTCAACCCAGCTTGCCAAAACTGACACTGACTAAATGACCTCATGATTGTCTTCATATTTTAATGCTTTCATTTCGTTACTGTAGTTTGTATCAGCAGAAGAATGTCAAATATTTTTTTTCTACAGTCTTGGAGAGCATATATTATAATAACCAACAAAAAAGGAGGAAAATGCCAACACAAGTTTGAGTGAGAAATAACAAAGTAATTTTCACTCCCAAGGAAACAAACGAATAAACAAATTGTATTTCTGAGTGACAGATGGCATAAAGACTCCCACTAGAGGACAACAGAAAGCTTTTTAAGTTTAATCAGATTGGCCGAACTAAATTCAAAAAAGCAGAGGAGAAAAAGTATGTTTGGTTTGATTGTGTGGCTTATGGAACTTGAATCATCCTTAAAACATCTGATGTTAGTCTTTATGGTTCTTTATTGTTTTAATACTCACTAGCATACATTCTAAAAGCCTTTATATTTGCAAATTGCCCCACAACCTTAACAAAGTAGAAGGACGTGACAAGATGTATGGTATTCTTACGCATAAGACAAATCCAGAAATCAACCAAAAGCAGAAGAGAGAAGAGGAGCGGATCTAATGCAGCAGATTAGCTTCTTCTCCCCTTGCAAATAAAGAACTCATTCCTTAGAAATTTGAAAATTCCTTAGAAATTTGACCCTTTAAAAATGCTTAAAAATGTTGTTTGGGGGCTTTACAGTATGCTATTCACAGTAAATACATTAGAGAAAGGCAAATCTAGACAACTTTCTGTAATCAAAAGCATTTTCAAGGTAAAGATCTTGAAGACATTCCTGCTGTTGGGGCCAGAACCCTCCTTCAGCCACTTTTCCTGCCCCTTGCAGGAATTACTCTGAGGAGGCTACAGGGCCAAGACAGCTCCTGTGCAGAGGAGGTTACGCTGCCAGGAGAGGAGGAACCAGAGCAATTACCCTTGTACGAGGGCCGAGCATCTGGCTTTGCAGAGGACTGAGACCCAAAGGAAATTATAATGTTTTTGTTATCGTGGCTTGCATCTTAATCATCCCCCAATAAAATCTGATCTTCCATAAACACTATTTTAAACACTTTTAGCCTACAGTACAGCATAGGTGGCAATTATAATTACAAGCTCTATAATTATTAGACTCTTAATTCATATTTATACACATAAAAACCAAATCATTATTTTGTTCTTGTTTCTGTCTTATCTGCCTTACCTATCGGCCTAATACTCCCTTCCACTGTTTTTGTTCCCAAACAGAAAATACTATAAAACCTGTGATCAGTGATGACTGACCAAGCCCACTCAAAATCTGAACAACTGCCTACCAGATACTGGCAACAACTTGTTAATAAACTATATAGGACTAAATTATACTTACACCAAACTATTTGAATAAATGCAAATCAGTATTGCAATTACCTTGCACATTAGAATCAACCCGGGTTTGTTTATAGGTACTCACTCTGGAAAAGGAGGTATGAACTGATGAAATTATTTCTGCTAAATATTAACTTTTTTTTTTAGCTGATAATTTTAACTACGAAAATACAACTTTTATTTCTGCACTCAATAATTATTCTGCTCTCGCACAATAACACTGCAAAATCACATTGCAGTGTCTAAGGTTCCATACATAGTGTCTCTAAGGGAAGTTTTGATAAAATATATTCAGTTCACAGGAAAACAGAGTTTAACCTGGTATCTTTTTCTTTTCACTCCTAATCACAAGTAACAAGAGTCCTTCAGACCACATTATCTCTCCCCATGCAATCTCGCTGCCTTCAATGGATTTTCACTGCTGTAACCAACATGTTCTATAATTAGAATTTAATAAACCATCACTCTGATGTACAGGAAGGAAAATCATTTACCTTTTCTCTCTTGGATAGGCTTCACAGTGATAATAGGAGTAAAAAAAAGGAAGAAAATACTCCATTTGACACAAGACCAACTAAATGCAATTGTGAACTCAGATAACTGTTCACAGGTAAAGGAAGATCTCATTTCTATGGAGTAAATTCAGAGTAGAAAAAAATAAAGTAAAACTGAAGTATTAATCTCACTGTTTTAACTCAAAGAATTCTTTTATCAGCCATAAATCTTATATTATTTCAAAATATTTTTTAGAAGTGGACCAAAATTGTACCAAAACTTATTTCTGATTATAGGCTGTCATTTTTCTACTCTACTGCTGCTACAACAGAACATACAGACTACTCAGATATGTTGGGTGGCACATTGTTACGGCAAGAATATTACATACCAGGCTGAAAACTTCAATAGCTCTCTCCGGAAAATGCTGTTTGCTAAAAATGAGTGCCAGAGTTTAGACCTGAAATTCACATTACGTTATATAAGATAATAACACAAAGCATTGCACACAACAGTGGTAATGCCTAACATTTTTGTGTGTATTTAATGCTAAACAGCAAATTTTTCTGCACCAGTTCAGCAAATATTCTGCAAGGCAGTGTTTTGGGGTAGTCTGAATATTTCATAACACCAATGCCATCTAACAAAAAAAGTAACAGGAATTTGTGAGAAGAGCAAAAGCTGAGATGTCTGAAATAACTATAGCTTTCTTTTAGCTACTATTTCAACTGCTGATTTTTTTTAATAAATGTGGGATGCCAAAAAGCAGCCAGTGGCTGAGAACTCTGCTAACTGGCAGCCCTGCGAACTCTGACCCTCTGTTGCTCGACATTAAATTTTAAGGCCAACTTATAGTTTCTAAATTATAACTTATAGTTTCTAAACTGATGGATTTGTTTTTAAAACTTTCACAGATTTCCACAGGCCAGGGATACTACCCACTTCTCTCTGAAAAAAACATAGTGTGATAATGATTTTAGGAGGAGAATGATCAAAGTCCAGCACCAGAACTCTGGATCTGTTATGATCCCAAGATCAGTGGAATCAATGTGAATATTGTTTTGATTGAAGAGGTCTATGTGTAAGCTGAAGTAAAGCACTATTGGGGATAGAATAACTTGTACAGGCTCATCAAAATTAGTGCATTATGTGGGGCACTTTGCCTTTAAAGGAAATTTAAGTTTGAGGCTGTGGAGCTTCTTTAACAAAGCTTTTACCATAAAATGCTAATAATAACTTTGTTTGCAATAACTTTTGTTTGCAAAAAAAACAAAACAAAGCAATTAAAAAAAAAAGAAAAAAAAGAGGCAAGTTATTGCACTAATCCTCCCCAATACAACTTCTGATCTATAAGAACAATCTGTTTGATGAAAAACCTGAAGGAAAAAAAAAGTGATCTCCTGATGATAATGAAGATGACAGAGGCCATTCTCTATGCTGCTACAATTAGTGTCTATCTCCAAAAATACACTCATGAGTCAGACTCCACACTTAAAACATTTGTTTCCGTATCGCTTAGTTCCGGAGTTTCTGTTCATTTTGAGAAACCTTGGTGTCTTCTAAATAGAGCAGAAAAAAAAAGACTGCACTTTTTGCTTGAAATAAATAAATAAGTAATTTTCTTGAAATGTTTTCTGTTACATTTTACAGTTGAAATATCTTTCATATGAAATGGTTTATAGTGAGCTGGTTTTGAATGATAATCATTAATAAATAAATCAGGTTATGCATAACAGCAAAGAAGAATCCCTGGAAATATATCAACAATAATCTCATCCTTGATTTAAAGTTTATTCTATTCAAGAGAACCTCTACTCCTTCATTTTAAGTCAAATGCTTTGATTTTTCTTCTGCTGTCATGATAGAAGACAGATATGAAAACTATAGTTACTAATATTACTAGAACTTTATTCTTTGTGATATATATATACATATATATATATGAGAAATTGGACTGTATTTTTACCCCAGAACCAGTATTTTGTTGATTACCTGAATTTTGGGGTCATCATTATCTGATGCCTACTGACATGTCTGAGTGTGGAAAAAAAGTCCAGCAGCTTTACTCTGGGAAAGCTTTGTTTCTGAAACTGTTTTTGGTGCAAAAGTACCAGTTGGAGAGCCTAAAATAATATGAAGTAGGTTACTGAAGCTGGGCTTTTCTCCATTTTTTCTTTGCAGGCTGGGTGAGACTGTCTTAGGTTTCCTATACATGTGCATACCAGTCCCATGGCACATGTGTATTACTCCAGAACTTCTGAAGAAGACTTCTGCTCATTGCACATGCACTGCCCAGGCCATATCACAAAGACACCGGAGTCCTCGGCTGGGTCCGTGGCAGCTTTACTTGCCTCTAGAGGCATTGCTGCTCCTTCCTTATCTCTCTGCCTCCTTCCTACTGTATAGAGTGATTAGCAATCACTCTCACGCCGATGTGTTAGAGTAATGAAACATTAAAAAATGCACAAATTTACCATCCTGATAGCAAATTAATTAATGTAAATTAATGCAAATTTAATGCAACACCCTGGCATGGCATGCTAATGAGAAAACAAGTCATTTAGTCAATCAAGGAAATATGCAAATAAAAAACATCCTCTTCTAAGATGCTTTGATGCAGAAGTGCAAAAGAAATGAAATACTTCAGTTGCATTTTGGGGGCATAAATTACTATTTATGTAGTTTGCAAATAAATGTATTCTACCCTGTGTTATTATTCCATAGAAGCATGGCAACTGGCATATAACAATGTTCTTTTCTGCTTAGAAATGCTGCAGATGAATATTTTTTCACACAAATGTATAGTTTGAAATTACTACAGAAAAAAAACATGTAAGCATGACATCAGGGGTATGCCAAGAGTAATCTTCCAATTTGACCCTTATCTAATACCAAACAGTGCATCCAAATATCTTGTATTTCTCAAAAAAAAAAAGAAAGAAAAATCTCCTTCCGTCTTCTAAAAGCTACTGTTAAAAAAAGAAGTCTGCCTTTGAGCATCAGATGATAAGCTGCTACAGAAGTTCATGTTAAGTCATTGCATGGATGTCTTTATGGATCAGAAGCACATATTTTTAAACGCACCACATATCAAGAAGGGTCAAAGCCCTGTCAAAAGTACAGGTCATCACCTGTAGTAAAGAAGAGCATCAAGTGATATAATGAAAGTTTCTGAATTAGTTGTTGAAATACCCAAACTGAAGCAAGACATCAGCATTGCTAAGTACCATTGTGCACCGCTGCTGTAAAGAAGAGATAAGAACAGCACTACACACAGTTCCTTTCTGAAGAGTAATTTTTGGGCTGGGCCTATAGGCTACCAAAGTTATTTGCTGCTCTTAGGAGCTTTTCAGAGTTATCTGTAAAGCCCCTTTTCTGAATAATTTAGGATACTCTAATTACTTTGTAAAACATTTGAAAAGTAGTGATCTGAATGTTCTACCGTTGCTGTTAATTCGCATGCTCTTCTGTATGTAAAGCATAATCAAATAAATTTATGCTGAGAAACAGGCAAGTAACTTGCTGAAAAAGCTTATGTCTTTCCATAAGTCTAATACAGTAATTGCATTAGAGCAAAAATATATCACAGTGTGGTGCTAGACAGTGAAGTTCAATAGTTAGCAGTGACATGTTTAACCCTATATTAATTTTGAATTATTTATATTTTGAAAAAAATATATATATATTTTGAATTTAGTGGAAATTGAATTACTACTATTTAAGACAAGAATAATTACTTTTTTACAGTTACATCCTAAGAACTGGACAGTCACTCATTGAGCTTGATTATATAGACCATTACTGCTCTAGACTATTCTCAAGTTATATACTGTTATCTCAACAATATCTGTAACTATGCCAATATATATAGCATTTCTTCTATAGCTGATCTGGCAAAAGGAGGGTTTTGTAAGCAACGGAATGAACTCAGCAAGGGCATATTCACATACTCAAAAGTAAATATGTGTCTAAATATGAGCAAGAGCCTAAATTTTAACTTCCTCCTCTGTCTCTCAAAGCACCTTCCATTCTTTGCAACTTCAGCTTGCTAATTTTATCAATACTTGGTACTTCTTTGAAATTAAAATAAATGACCATTGCTACCTAATGCTTTCCATTTAGTAGAAGGTACATCATTCAAAAGAGCAACTGGAATTATCCTATGTTATGCATCTGAAATGAGACAACATGACAGATCTTCCCACAGTCTGATGGATATTGTGTCACCTGAAATAATTATTACATTTTTGCTGCACAAATGGAGAAGTATTCAAAGACTCTGCTTTTTAACGTTAATTATTGGACACTGATAACTATGGTTTATCTACAACAGCAAGTTGCAGATAAACTTTCTTTCTTTTGGTACTTCTCTCCAACACAATGTCTATTAGTAAAGTGGGGGATTAGATTTTTAAATGGAATAAGTATCAAGGATCCAGCATCGTTACACTTTTTTCAAGGTCAGAAGAGAAGGATAATGGAAAAAAATACAGTCAAGCATTTTAAAGCTGCATAATTCTATAAAAAGGGCTGTGAATTCATGGAGAGAAGGAGATGAACATGCTGTTCACCTGTAGCTCTGCAGTATAATTTTCATATCAAGTGTTAATGACAGGTAACCTCCCTAGAGATTTATTCATTCATTTTCTTCCAGGTACAGCATATTAGCTGAAGACTTTTCTGCACAGCCACATCGCCATGATGTGAATTACAATTAACGCTAAGCAGCCAGGGGTTGTTTGTTAGATTATTAGAACCAGTGAAGCTGAATGACTCATTCTACGCTATTTACAGAAAGAAGGCAAGCAATTCATCACAGAACAGATGTTAATGATAGGCTACCTGAATCCCTATAGAGGAACGTCGACTCTTAAGAAACTCCTCGGCTTTTGACACCAAAATGGCCTTGTCGCTGGTTCGTATCGAGGCGCCCTGGCTCTCAGAAGCGTGGCGCTGCGCAGCCGCAGTCTCCAAGGCAAGATTCATGGCCTTGTTACTGTCCAAACTGTCTGTGGAGTTGTACATCCCTCGCCCATCCTGAGGCCACGGGGAAATCCTCTGAGTCCGGCTATCGTGATACGCATCCTGGGTGGATTCTGTGCTGCTCTGTGCTGTGACGGAGATTAGTGGCTTGGAAGTGGTACGAGGAGGTACCGGAGGCGGTGTTTTTTTGTAACTTGTGTAAGTTACAGCTATGGAAAGAAGGAAAGTATGAGAAAGAGAAATCAAGATTAATCTGAGTGAAACATCATCAGAGAAACCACTGTGACACCGAGACTAAGCTCATTAAAAATGAAGGCGATGCAACATAGCATTCTTAGCAAACCTCACTATTAGTGCAAAATCCTCCCTCATACTTTAATGGGTATCCATAGCAACGTTTCATTTCAACCAGGAAGCCATGGTTGAATATGCTCCTAATGTGTGCTAAAACGGGAGCCCCTGATTATGATGAAAATGGAAAGGAGCGTGTGAGCAAGGATTTGCCTGTGTATGCCTGAGATCCAAGAGTGATGCTGGATTTGTACACACACACACTGGTGCCTCTGAGGTTGCTTCAGCATAGGATAAAGCTGATAAGACAGATAAAGGATGATTTTTCTTCCTCCCCTTGTAATCATTTGAACTGTGCACTTTGTATTGATACAGTGCATGAAGAAAGTAACATCAATGTACTGGAACAAAGCATTCCTCAGAAAACCTCTACTTAACAGTGTGTCACGCTTTAACCTTTAAAAATACTTCCAGGTCTACTACAGCAATTAGACAAGCCTGGCTACTTTCACAAGATGTAGAAATATGTTTGTAAAATATTCATGATATGCTAAATATCCAGGCACGGATATATTTATACTATATAAAGCTACTGAGTACTTGGACAACACACACAAGGCTACAATTAATACCAAATATAGTAACATTTTATCTATTATCCTTCAGTGAGTTTTAAATCCTTAGAACACATGTGAAAAGCTGATATACTGAAAGGCAAAGTATCATTAAAAATGCAGACATAAAAATGGGTCTGAAGCACTGAAAGAACTAGACACGCATGAGCGGAACTAAGAATTTTAGTCTGACGAGCACAGCAGGTTTGAGGTTGGTTTGACTTGATTCTGTCTTGAGGCAAAAGGCTCCATAAAGCCGCCAAGGAAGCTCTACACTGCTTCCTTACAAAATTTTAGGAGACAGAATCTTTCTTCCATAGAGACTGAAAACTATTTATTTAGTGATTATTATCATACAGCTAAATTATCAAATAGCCTAACACCACTATACTGTTTTGTTAAAAGCAGTTCTGTTATGGGAGAGTTTTTTCCTCAAAGCAGATATAATCATATAATTCATAAAAGCAGAGACTGGTACAGAAGTGCTTCTTAATACAGCTTTCCATATTTCTGTACAGGAAAATCAAGACCAAATCATTTCTCTCATAACTGCACCAACATGAAGGAAATTATTATCTTTCCCTATACCAATAATGGCAAAATAGAGTAATACATACATGCAGAGACCAAACTAGTGAATCTTTTAATAAAAAAAGTCATTTTTCAGGTCTTGCTAAATGTACTGGACACCACAATGGTGACTCAGGTAACGTTGGAATTTGGGTTACTTGAGAACAAGACATTCTTCAAGTATTCCCCTTCTCATTATACAGATGGCAGCTAAGAAGCAATGAAATCAAGAGTGCTTTCTCAAGGTGCAGCTCAAATTCTGGCAGAGATTTTAAGAACCTTGTCTGTGAACTAAATTGCTCTAACAGTGAGACACGTGAAAACTTGCTCTTCAGCTTCCCAGACTGTGGATAAGTGCAGTTTTGTTTTCCTATCACCAATCTTGTCTCCTGTCAGTTTGGTAACCAGCAGTTAAGACGAAAGGAAAACCCAATATTTTTCAGATGCTTCAGGGAATACAGAAGGCTCACGAAAGAAGAGATATTGTAATGCCTGGCAATTATGATAGTGTCTCACAAGCTTAAGTAAGGCTCAAATTAATGCTTCCACTGAGGGAACTGCCATAATACTGTTGCCTCTCCTCTCCTCCACCAAACCCGGCAAATGTATATGAAAGTGATCAAAGTGCTGGGAAACACCTGAAATAATAGAGAAATTGGATGAAATAGTGTGAGTGTAATCCAGATAAGGAGGCTATTTTTATCTATAACACAAGGCAGGTTATCACTGTTATGACTAATTTATTATTTTTCACCATCTTCATCCAAAATTATATCAGTGAATAATGAAACATACAGTAAATGTGATAATGAAACATCATCAGATCAATATTCTACCTATTGAACATAAATGTTAAACATGACAGCCTTTCATAGCTAGTTTAATTTTCATTTAAATTTCTAAAACAAGACAAGAAGTTCCTGTGGCAGAATTGAAACAGTTACTTGATTGTTTTATTGTTTTAGGACTTACATGAGTTAAAAAAGTCATGTAACGTGAGTTAACATGAGTTAAAAAAAAAAAAAGAGTTAAAAAAAAAAAAAAACATGTTTTCATTTGTAGAGGAAACCAGGAGAAAGATTTAAAGTTCATGGGCAATGGGATACATATCTACAGTGAAACACGGTAGAAAGAAATCCGATTAATTTCTAAGCTACAGTCACAGAGATCAAATATTGAGCAGGGAAATAAAAATCTATCTCTAAGCAGTTAATGAGTTCATATCTGGAACAACAGTTTCAGAGGCACAGAAATCTGGGACTAATTGGAAACTGTAACAAAATCAGGTAAGAGATGGAAGTGTGAATCTGTGAGGCAAATTTTAAGACCAAATTCTATTTGCTTTAATCATTCAAGTGGTTCCAGTGAAACTAATGGGATAACTTACGTGAATAATGATATTGGAGCTTCACTCAGACGTATTTGATGTGATGACTAAATGATAGATTAGGGGTATGTTAAAACAGAAAAGCTACCCTATAATCCACAGTTTATGGTCCATGTTTGGTCTTGGGCCTCTAATAATTAGAAATATTTAATAAAAAAATATTTCTTTCTGTGGATGTTCCTGTTATCAGAAGTAATGTCTTTCTGTGTCTTGCTCAATTCTTGGCCTTGGCATTTTTTTTTCTAATATATGAAAAACCCTCATTTGGAGATCATGATATACAATCTGTTTCTATCTGTTAGATAATGATCATCAACAAAAATGATAAATATGGTCAAAAATCTTCTAATAATAATAAACTATCTGGGTATTTCAGACTAACATTCTAATCACAATATTGACTGTTCAGATATTTGCTCTACTTCAACAAAAACATGTGCAGTCAGCTGCACTGTTTTTTTCCTTTGAGAAAGGATATTATTAGATAAATGGAGATCCACCAAGTGATTTGGTGCTGCTACTGGACCAGGTTAAATGATTAAATCCAGGTACAAGTTATTCAGAAGAAGGGAGTGGGTAGCATAGTAGCATAACGTGTATTGATTTGGCACGCAGCACACAAAAAAAAGAAAAAAAAAGAAAAAAAGTGTAGCACTTATCCATTTGGTTTTGCAAGAACTATTGTCATTATGCAGCAAGTCCACTTCCCATTTCTGCCTACTCCAGTTACTTTCTCCTAGAGTATGAACTACAGTTGATACCTTAACTGACAAATGACCACTTCCCTCAAATACACAGGATTCCATACCAGTGCTGAATTTAGTACCGAAATGGTCCCAAGTGACATGTTCTGTAGGCCACATTAATGTCTCTTATGTGCTGTGTGATATCAGCTGGGAAGTAGCTGATATATAGCTGTTGAGGACCAGACTATTAGGTGTTGTGGCAATACTGCAAAGTGAGCCCAGCTTGAGAGAAGTCATAATTCAGCTATTCAGATACATACAAGAAATCTAAGGAAAGTTTGCTGACGTCTTAAGTAACAGGAACTTTTCTATTTAATATACTTGGAAGCATTAAATCCCTTTTAATCTACACTGCATTTGACTAAACTTGGCTACAGATATTGTAGCTTCAGCCATAGAAATAAGTCAGGCACTCTGCCCATATTTCAGGCCAAACAGTCTGTGCTAGAAATAAAATGACTAAAAGCATTCAGTTGAGACGTAACTTCAAGTTATCCATAGAGATTCATGATAAAAAGCAAAAAGAGACTTGGTATATTTGATAAAGCATCAGTGGCTGTAGGTGACATTCAGAACACCTTTCCAAAGGCAGTCTTTTCACAAATCACCGTTGTTGGTCCATTTGAAAGGTATAACCACCTGAGGGGGTTTTATAAATCAAATCACCATAACCACTAAGCACTAGGCAAAAAAAAGGAAAAAAAAATCAGCCAAACAAAACGAAACAAAACAAAAAAAACCCACATGATTTAGGCTGAGATCACAAAGTTAACTGTATGATATATTGATATGAAAACACCATCAGTTAAAGGCAGTGTTGGTCCCTTATGACACAAGGAAAGAGTAAACTGAATTTTCTGTTTTGTAGGGAGGTTTATCCAGAATGAGTGTAATTACTCTGCTGGGACCATGGAGCTGCCCTGGAGGCAGTGTTCCCCCGGGTATATTGCCTGAGGAAATGCAGTATGGACCCCCAAGCAGGTGCTAGATGAAGAAAAGTGAATGCTAACCCTGCAACCATTTCTGAATACTGAAAAGAAATCTTGCAATGGAAAAAGCACAACTAAATCTAATCTTGTAAGAAAAGATTACTCAGTTCTTGCTGTCATCCTTTGACCACTGTGAACACTTTTCCTTTCAAAAGCTTCATATTCCCAGATAACATGGTCATTCTTGAAATGCCCCGAAGCTTCTTCAATACACTGCATCATGTTTATTAGGACAATAATATTCTTAAATATAAAGAGGTGTTTGTGCCTGCATAACAATAACTTCTCCAAAGAATGATCAAAACAACAACAACAAAAACCTTTTAGGAAGTTCCTATTTAAAAGAGAGGAGGTTGGGACATGAGTATAAGAGAGCAAGTTATCAACTTCTCTTATACACTGGTTTCCATTGGCAAACATAATTAAAATGAAAGTGCAATATCAGACAGGTCTATTAAAATTTTTGCACAGCAAATTTATTTTTTTCTAAAGTCATATTGTGAAATGTTACAAAGTGGTTTATTTCTTGCATCAGTAATATGTTTAAGGTTCAGTCATAATGAGATGATTTAGAAATGCGTGCAGCCTCTGGCCATGTGATTAAGAGTTATCAGCTAGAAGAAGAGGTAAAGCTTAAGGTAAATTAGTCTGGTTGGATCCAGTCTGCTTATTTTAATTGTGTGCTATCAGTGACTACCTCAAAGACCTACACCTGATATTGGGTTTACTTCTAGAACTTGGAGTATTATGTGCTCAGTCTCTACATAGAAAAATGTTTAGCCTTGCTTCATTTTCCTTTCCCTTTACCTGACCTTGAGCAGTGCTAACTGAATGTAAATGCATGGTATTCACAGTGCTACTCAGACACAGTTAATATACACTTAAATGGAAATAATGGCCATATTTGAATGTAAGGCAAGTGAGGAGACCCTTCACACCTACATTCTCACAGTCCTGGCTCTTGTCCCTTTTTGCTTATTGCTCCTGGGACAGGTGCTTACTTCTGCTTCTTGTTCTGTCACTTCTGAGGGCTCTCCAGATTTAAGAGCTTAACTATTTGTAATATTAGAAGAGCATTTTTTTAATTGGAAGGATATTCAAATCTTGCAGCCTTAAACCTTACCACTGTCATACTATGCCTGATGTTCAAGAGAGATTGCTTTTAAATAAATGAAAATAATAAATGCACTATTTTAATCAAATCTAATTATTTTCCATTTAACCTAATCAGAGGGCTACTTTAGTTACTATCATATCTTCATGTTTCTACCCTTTTCCCATTCAGCCCTCTACAGCGAATCCTGTCTGATAAATATAACACTAATCTCTATTTCTCAGTAGAGAGGATCTTTGTGTGTCTTTCCCTGCAAAAAGAATTTCTTTTCCTCCTTTACAGAATCTATTTTTATTGCTAAATAATAAAAAAGAGCTGCTGTATCCACAATGGTATTTTTGTGAGGTATTTTCCTGAGATGACTGCTTACCCTCAGCTGAGTTATACCAACACAGTTATCTGTCCATATGATAAGCATTGTCGGGAGTTCCTAAGAAGTGTTCCTAAACTCTTCTCTTGATAGGTCATTTTAGATGCATTATATTCAGGTAAATCTGGATATTTTTCATATACTACTGTTAGATGTTAATTGATAGTCTCATCTTGCCACAGTCTATGAGAGCAAAATGCTATAGTTATTCTGCGCCAGATTTTTTGAGTTGGGTCTTTTAGTAACGGGGAGTTTTAACACACCTTCAGGACATCCTCTTTATTTGAGAACCATGCAGCGGAATCCATCTCACCTGATAATAGTCTTTTGCAGCATCCAAGACTAAGTTGTCCAAACTCTTTTGGAAATATTGCATAAAATAAACAGTTCTGGAACAAATTCCAAACTCTTAAAGCTCTGGCATGAAAAAAACTAACTTCTGTTACATGGCTTCACTGGGAAGTTGGAAGCTTCATCTCATATGCTCCACAGCCCCTGAGAGCTGGCTAGTAAAGAAAGCCTGTGCAGTATTTGCTCGCATTAAGAGTCTGATTGACATCTAATTTCTTGCAAGAATGCTCCTTGATCCCTTCTGGTGGACCTACTACATAGCAGCTAGTAACAGTTTGGCCCAAGGTCCCTTTGCTGCACTATAGAAGCATTAAGAGCAAGTTCTTTTTAATTTTTGTGCAGTTTTAGGCACTGAGCAAGACCATGCTGTTTAGCTCCACTAAAACTGTTGACACTGAGGTCAGCATAGTTAGAACAATTCACATAAACTCAGGATCTGGAACATTACCATAACATTTTTAGTGACATAGGCAAGATTTGTGTCTATTATATATAATTATTTTTAAAGAGCTTTTCAAAATAACCTGTCACTGAGGCACTCCTGCCAGATAAATCCCCTACAAAATGTTATTTTTTAAGCAGCATCTGTTCTTGACATCTCTCTGCTAACCAGAGTCTACATAGCATTTGAGATAAGAGGCTAAAATCATTAGTATGCTACCTAACCTCAATCAGAATTTACAGCAGGGGAGATGCAAAGTTACTGGACGAGATATGTTTTATCAGTGTGTGTGTGTTAGGTTAGACTCAGTAATTACAGTAGACCCTGTTAGGCTAAAGCTCTGTACATCTATCTGATTTTGTACAGGAAACTAACAATTAAGTGGAAATGTGACTGCTAAATATGGGGAAATCTGAAGCCTAAGAGCAGCATCTGAATACACTACAATCTCCCAATTAGAACTTGAAGGAGGGCAGTATAAAAGGAATTACAGTAATCAAGTCATTCAGTGCGTAAATGGTTGCCTCCATATTGAGGCAACTAAGCTCTGTAGGCAGCCCGTGTTACGTAAACGATAAAATCTGTTTTGACAGTGTAATTAATGTTAGTCTCAAAACAGAAATGCAAATCAAACAAGACATCAAGGTCAGAAACTGTAAGCCTTTGCCAAAGTTAAAAGAGATGTGGGCAACATAAGCTTCATGGATTGCTGATGGACTGGTTACAAAGGTTTCTATTTTAGATCAGTTAATTTGCAAGAAATTATAGCCTAACCAGCACTTAGCATCCTGTAGACATCAATGCAAAGTGCTGACAGCTGCTTTGCTCTTCAAGACAGTTCCTGTGTGCCTCTAAAATACTGAAGTTGCATTACAAAACATCATTTCAGCTTTCCGGTGACAAGGAGGTAGAAGGTACCTTTACCTATTCTATGTTTCATTTACAGAATGTGTATGTGGCTTACAGGAATATGGACTGTATTTATCACATCGCCAAAACGGTGAGAAGTAAGGAGAAAATAAGTACTCAAAAAGCTAACAGCCACTATTACTTGGAGACTCTTTTCATATTAAAAGAAATAAAAAAATTGAAATCATTTTTTTTCAGTAGAAAAGAATCAAGTCAATATTGGTGTAATTCTGCACTTAAAGAAATCTATTTTTTTGACTCCCCATGCAGCCTTATTATTCTAGTGAAATATTTTCTGTCAACCTCTTGAAGAACATCCACAGACATACTAGGCAGGCTTATTACTCAGGCTTCTGTTTGTATATTTTCTAGTCTCATAGTAACTATGTGTACCTTGTGGTTTTCTTTAATTTCCAATAGGAAATTCCAAAGTACAAAGTACAAAGTAAAAAGGGACATGAAAGAGCTTGCTCAGTTAATCCTAAGAAAGTTTTGTACCATAGAATAAATTTCAATGGTGCATTATCATAACTGTTCTACATTAAACAATTTAAAAGATTACATGTTATTTTACTTAAAGAAAATGTAATGCTTACCTACAAATGATTCTTTTAATCTGTAGAAAGCTACAGCTCTGGATAAAATCTCAGAATACAGTTCTGAGATTGTAACAGTATAGGTGATAGTCAGATCAAGAGATCCTTTAACCTACGGTACAAATGGAGTCAGGAATGGTGTCAAAATGGTGCTTGGAAAGCTACTTTAACATTACCAGTCCTGTATGTAGGTCTGACAAATGATTCTGCTTATTTTGAGCTGTCAACCCCATAAAGTCAGAGCATGGCTCTATCAGGCAGGCACTTTATCCCTGTTTTCAGTGAAACCAGAATTTAACCTTTAGTTTCATCCTATAATGACAGTTGAAAATGACTGACTTTTAACTCAAATTCTGAAAGTTAGCTAGCTATACCTAAGCCATCATTTTAGACCATTTTCATAGGCAACTGAGAGAAATAGAGTCCTCAGGAGGACAAATAATCTCATACCAATCCTAAAGGAGATAAATCACATCTCATTGACTGTAATAGAACATTAATGTGATTGCCTTTGACAGCTACATTTTAGATACTTGTATTAGGTGAGAAGAATTTTTATGACTGAAATTTTGCAGGTTTTCACTGTTGGGAAGGAGTGGAAACTAGGAGTGGAAAAAGTCCAAGAGTGAAAATATATGTGTTTTCTGTACGCAGAACTATCCCAAAGGCTTCGCTTGTATTTAACATAACAAAACCTGAATGCATAAAAAATGTTATGACTCACTGATATGTCCTTGATATTATGTTCCCAATCTCAGAAACCCAAGCGATGGCTTTCTCTCTTCACTTTCCATATCATCCCCAAACTTATTAAAATATCCGCTAATTCCATCTGAGGAGCAGTAATGTTTGGGTTGCTCTGATATTTGTGTATGCTAAGATTTTGAGTGTACATATTTTAATTGGCTATATACTGAGAATAAACCTTGCACTTTGAGCATGTTGAACATTTTTTTTTATATAGTATGTATAGAGTTTGTCGTTAAGGAACAGTGTGTCATTAGATGAGTGAGTCATTAGATAAGATATCTCAGTGTCTATGTTTGTTGTCTGTTGGTGCGCAATAGGATCCAAACACTGTATTCATTCTGGGTCAAATTCACCTAAATGCAGCTGTCTAATGCTTTGTGAAACATCCTAGGTGTTCTGCCCAGCCTGATCCCCAACAAAACCTTCAGGGCAGAAATGAAAACTTAAGGACAAATGGAAACTTAAGCTTGACCTTTGTCTGGACTCCATTTCAGGGAAGTTGCTGAAGCACTTGCTGAAGTGTTGGAATCTGCCTGGCAGAGATACCTAAGCATCCCAGTAGGCTTTTTTGCTCAACAAAACAGAGAGAGAATCCATTGGAATTAAACTTAAGGTCACCTATAAAAGTCTTTATTTATTTTTTTTTTCCTGAGAAAAGCCTGACTTCTGATTCTCTCCATTCAAATATAGAGACTACCTAAAGAGTAATAAACTTGTTTTGTTTCTACCATCAGATCTCTGTATTATTATGAAAGACTTGGGTAGCAGCCGCCCACAAGGATCTCATTCTCCTGGAAACGGCAATTTTGAAAGTTAGAAATAAATAATGTCCCTCAGGAGAAGCGTATTCATAAGGAGCAAGCATTAATCAAAATGTCCTGTCCATGAGGTGTAACGCTAGGGAAAGCACACAACTTGTCTCTCTACATATCTGACAATATATTCTCGGAAACAGTTTTACTTACTGACGGCTATTCTGGAAGGTGAAGGGACCCTGCTGAAGCACGATCTGCCCTGCCATTAAGGGGTATCTCAAAATGCAGCTCGATGTCTTCCAACATACTCTCCACATGCCACAGCACCTCCCTAGGACCCACACATAGAGAATATCTCCCTGGCTGGACACACAGTTTTTACAAAGTTCTCCTGTGTTCCAAGAAGCTAGAGCAGAATAGAGATCTCACCCTTGTTGTACTGAAAGCTTCATAGAGCTGAAGCCATAACTTTCATCAACTTCAAGAATGCTGTGCTTATTTACATTAATTGATGAACTGAGCCTTTGATGGATGAAATATTTTATGTGAACTAGTACTTGCCAAAACAGAGTCAAAACAAGCTCTCAATATCCAGCACAGAAAGCATTGAGTTCCAGGGCACGTCAGTGTTATGGCTCCTGACATGCACTTCTCTAAAAAGACAGGATTGGATAATTGCAGAGCTTCTGAGAAGACTCCTTAAGAGGCTTTTTCGTTCTCCAAGGAATGGAAAAGGAGAAGAATTGACAGGAGAGGGTCCTGGCAATGTAAAATGAAGCAGTAGGAGAATTTCAGCTAGACAAGGCTGACCTGTGAGCTTCCCACTGCTGTGCCAACCCACCTGAGGACAAAACCCTCTGGCAGACCCTGGGAAAATAGCTGGGCTGAAATTTATCTTTGCTGCTCTTAATTTCTGTCTGTCCAGGAAAGCTTCACACACCTGAACAGTGAATCACTTTCCTTGTATTGTTTTTTCTTTCTTTCTTATTTTTCTTTATAGTGTCATTCAGAAAACGAAACTGAGAAAACTTTGAAAGCTGCTCATAGAGCAGCTTTAAAGCCAAATTATTCCAGAGAAAGGAGCATGTGTGTCCTTTTTAATAAAAAAAGAGCCAGTTGTCTAGCACATCTAATAGGTTACAGAAGAATTATGTCAAGCACAAAACACCAGGAGCGAAGGCAAGGCAGCCATTACACATTTTTTAAATTACCCATAGATGCAAGACAAGGACTTCATTTTTTATCTTTGTATCTGCAGGTAATCTGTATCAAGGAGAATGAAAATTGCTAAAGGTTTCTGGCTACTGCTCCAAATGACCTGCAGGCCTCGTCAGCCTGAGGAGGCCAGGCGGGCAGGCAGCCCTGGTTAGCAGAGCCCTCTTGGTCTTGGGGAATCCCAGACTTATGAAGAGTTACTGCAGCCCCTTGGCCATCCTCTGTTGAACCCCTCAAGCCAAAGGACCTGTGTCACCTTCATCCCAGCGACTCCCTGGACCTCTTCCATAATGCAGAATTGCTGTATAACAGCAGTGTCAGCAAAGGAGGAGAATAGTATATTTAAAAGAATTAGAGACTAATTATTCCCCCCAGATGCACTTAGAGCAATGAAAATGATGTGTGCATATCCAAGTGTAGAACCGGGCCCATCGTTTGTTAGGATAAAATTTATTCTCACAGTATATGCAAGGAGTTGGCACAGCATCAAAGTAATAACTCAGGATCCCCAAGTGCTCCCACAGATATATGTTATGTTTCCTGCAGAGAATTAAAGTGCCAGATAATTCCATGGGGCCCCAGCAGTAATTAAAAAAGTCAATGGGAAAATTATAATGCTGAAAACAGCCTTCTATATCTTATTCGGAAATAAGTTTTTGTGGGAGTTTAAATATACCTATAGTGGACACTGATGCAAACTATTATTTAGCAATGGATACCAATAATAACCTCTAAGACTCTGCATTTACCTCCACTTTTTGTATAGAGAGAATATAAATTTTGGAAATGTTACCTCATGCATTCTTTTCCCCACTTTGGCTGGATTTTCCTAACCATATTGCACCAGATTAAAAAGATCCAAGCAGCTGACTGTATAAGTACTATATCTTCTTGAAAAAACAGAAAGGAAATCATGTATTTATTGATCAAATCCCTTTTTCTTTTAAGAGTTTGGAGTATTTTTTTTTTGAATATATATGGATAGTGCTCAAGGACAGAGTATTACAACCACAAGTTTGTACTGCACAGTCAGAATCCCTACGACAATCCACAGCTTGCACTTTCACCTATGCTTCCTGTCATCATATCTTTGCACAAGAACTATAAAAAATGCTCAAATAACAACCAGAAGATCATTCCTTTTGGATTCTCATTCTGCAGTGCTGTGCTATGCAGCAGTACTATGTATAGCAGTACTAGCAACTACCATGAGGCTAAGAGATGAAATAGGTAGTTCTCATGTCATTATATCTGACGGTACATGATCATGTAGTCCCTTTACTGTCAAAGACAGTTTTGTGGATAAATATCAAATCTGCATTCTAAAAATCCACCCTACATAGACACTTACTTCAAAAATGGAAAGCTGAAAATGGCTTTGAATTAGAAGAAACCTGCAGTTCCTCAGGCATTCTGAGCTGTAATTGAAAACTCCCTCATGCAATGTGACCTTGTTTGAATTAATTGGTTTTGGAATTACTGCTCAATAGTTCAGTAAATGTGGAATTCTCTTAAGTTTACTCTTTGCCAAGCAGAGTCTGGCTGAGAAAAGCAAAGGTTAAAAAAAAAAAGACAATTCCATGTGTCTCGTCTTTTTCAGTGTCAACTCTTCTGTATGCACTAATATACTAGAGTATGAATTTCTAATATACTAGTATGAATTATCTGAAAGGGATTGCATATAACTGAGTAAAGGTTTTCATTGCACTACATTTTCTAGGAAAAAAAAGAAGCAAGTCATTGTATTGGAGTGTATTGGCCACATATGGCTAGTAACTATATCTGAAATCAGCAGCGATGCAGACATTGGTTTTCTCAACATTAGCTGGAAATTCCCAAAGGGGGATCCAGGTGATCTTGGACTGACTATTTAACATTAGGAGAAGAAATCCAGGATGCTTTTATGTACTATGACCCAATTACCATTGTGCAGAAATCCATAGGTATTTATTTTTGTCAGTAATCAGTTTGTCAGGCTGTACAGGCTTTGTCGCAGCCAAATAATTTGAGTTATAGAAAAATCTTAGCTACTTTCAAGAAACTAGTGTTGATGCTCCCTTCTATTCATTAGTCTAAAGGCCAGATAAGTTACTTAGGTCAGGTTTTCATTTCTCTTTGTCAGGAGAAGGATTTCCTACATCCCAGCAGGGTGTTTCAGTTACTGCCTTATGGTTTCTTCAGTTGAAGCTGTTTCACTTTGAACATGAAAGCAATGTTCACTGAGCAGGTATCTCACCTGCCAGCTGACTGTCCTGGGCTAAAGCAGCAATATCCCTCTCAGTGCAGTTGAAAGTGTTTATCCAAACTATAATAATGCTATCAGGAGAATCTGAGCACTCTTCCAGATCTAAATATACAATAACCCGGTATTTGGAGTATTCAGCTGGATGGCCAAAGATGTAAATTCCCATTACACTCTGTTTCACTTCAAAGAGAGATTATAACAAGTTCTTCTGAGAGAAGAGATCACTGCTAGCTCCTGTCTCATTCCAGTTCAATAAGTATTCCAGCAATCAAGGTATAGATGTCAACAGAAAAAAATAAGGAAATATTCCAATATGTTCCATAACATAAGGAATATTTTACATATAGTGCACTGTCCACATACAGGGCATGTAACAAAACTAAGCTGACCTTCTCAAGAAAAGGGAACACCAACCTGGAGCTTCCCGCTCCTTTCATCTAACCATGAGCAGCCATCCTTGCATTAGCCATGGGATTTGTCTGTGCTCACCAAATGCCACAAATGGGAACAAAGTGTTTTTCTTATTCAGTTTTTCCCTTTGCTAATTGACAATGAAACAATAAATTGGTGTAGCTCTGACTGAGCCATATATTTTTTTTTCTATCCTTGTCCTAAATGCAATGGCCAGTTAGTTTTACAGAGCCCTTTTACTTTCAGCCACCATTTGCAGGAAAACACACACACACACACACACACACACAAACAAAAATCCCCCCAAAACAGAGTGGTTCAGATCCTTCTGACCTCCTTGTCAGTTATGTTTTTATGGTACAATCCAGTGTTGCATGAGGGTATTTCCACTAACCATTAGCGGGACATCCCAGGTATTGCAAGTGGGATGATGTTTTACTGTGGCATTACTGACAACCCAGTATGATGCACTGAGCTGGCACTACCTGGTGCCCCAGGTAGCTCAAGCACCTTCCCTGTAGCACTCTGCTACTCTGCTACATCCCTCAGAGATTACCAGAAGCATTGCAAGCTGACACTGTAGTGTATATACACATATATATCATTCTGCAATAGGAAATCAAGTTGGAAAAATAAGCCAGAACTCTTCCCGGCAAGTGAAGCATTGCTTACAAGAATAACAAAGGTGCAAGGAAGTGGTAGTTAGCGACTGCTGCACTTTGTGACTTCCCACTCAGGAAATTACATGTTGTCTGTGATGGAGGGACAAGGTGGGAGGCAGCAGCAGCTGCAGCTGTATTCCCTCAGCCTTGCATCTGACAGCTGCAACTGAATGCAGGGAAGAGACCAAAAGACTCTGCAGAGCAGCTGGGCTGCTCTGTCATTCAGGGCTGTAGCTTTTAATATGCAGCATTTTTATTGAGTTCCTTATTTCTTCATAAAACTAAACAGGATGGATAGAAATGACCTAATCAGTGTGAAAAATTGTCAGCCTTAGCAGGGGCCACATGGAGCTGTGTCTAGCTTCCCGTGTGCCAGCTGCGCGGCTGCCTCTGGCACCTTGTCTCTTGTCTCATCCACTTACACCCAGAGCAACAGGTAGTTGCTGTGCCTTGGCACAGTCTCTAGCAGAGATGGACAATTCCTGCTTCACAAGTAATTAAACTATTTTGGTCTGTACAGAAGCTATGTGTTCTATAGTACCACAGAAACTATGAAGGAAACATGGCTTTAGAAGAGCTAGCTATTCATCATTATTTTCCATCTTTTAGAAAAATCTTTCTAACAAAGTCCATTAATAAGTTTCCACATAATATCCATTATAGTTGCAAACTTTCAGTCTTCTGAAAGATGCTTATGAGCCTAGGAACATATTAGGAAACTGCATGTTGCAAATATATATTCTATACTTTCATAATTGAATTCACAGACCAAATATTACATTTTCTGTTTTGAGTTTACATTTTTTAGTCACATGATTGAATTTTTAGCTGAGTCTTGTGTTATGATTTAATTGCTTTACAACGCTGATAAGAGGCACTCGTGACCTATATCACTAAAAGTTCAAGTAATAATTGAATTGCAATGCCTATTAATTTTCTACAAAATTGCTTTAGTTTCCTTGCCAAAAACAGTCAGTAGCATCAGAAGGAAAAAAAGAATTAATCTAATGTAATTTTCTTGGCAATTCCAAAGACTGAATTGGAACTGAAGGCTGATGTGAAACTTTGACTTCATGACATTTATTTGGATGAAACCTGTATACATGTCAAATATCTGCCAATACCATTTCCATATTTCAGGCAACTGCTTCTTTTACAATTTTCAGCAGGGTCAAAGGAGTAAGAGATTTTTTGAACTATAGTACTAATAGGAAATGAAGCATCTCCCACCAATTTGACAAATGCTGAAGACAGAAATATGGAAGAGAAAGAGCTACCCTGTGGTTTTATAAACAATACCTTATTTGTCAAATGAAAATTTCAATTAATAATGAAGCAGATAATACTTATTCTTCTTGTAAATTAGATAAATATCCCTATTTTGAATATTTGATTTACACTGAAGCTGAGGACAAACTTGTTCACAGGGATAATAACTTGATTTTGAATACAGATCCACATGCAGAACTGAATACAGCCTACAGACTTGGAATTACAGTCTTGACTCAGGATAGAATCTCTCATCATCTTTTTTTCTAAGGTCTCTTTTTCTCCACAATGTCAATATCACCTAACCACAACAAAAGAGAAGGATTACATATTTAGGCAATAAAACTTATATCTGATAAATCATTTTAGAGATGAGAAAGAAGCCATGTGTGAAATGAAGGTTTGAGTTTTCGAAACTATATTATTTAACCAGCAGACTGCTAATCAATCCCAAACATTTTTCATAAGTATGAAAACACTGAGATGTAAACCTATTTACTGACCAATCTATTTATTTTCCAAAACATACCATATTTTATTCAACTTTGTGACTCCAGAGAAAATGATTTCCTTTAAGATGAGAGGTTTGGTCTTACCTGGCATATAAACTTACAGCAACTTAGGTGAAAATCAATCAAGTCAGTTACCAAATTAGCTATGAAAGTGTTCTCATTCAGTATCCGTTGGCAGATACAAAAATAGATATTTAACACTTTCTTTGACTGTGGAAGGTTTTTTCCTAATAATTATACATTATATAACAAATGAGAAAGTCCCTGAGATAACAATAAAGTCCCATTTTATGTCATGATAACACATCTGTTAAACAAGGGACAGAATTGATAACAGAAGCCACAATTCCTAGTTTTACAATAAAGTTATCTATAGCAATTAAAATATTATGCTTAAGATAAAATAGTATTTTATGGTATTTCTACAAGCATATATTTCTATTATTAATGTCAGCTTACTTTCTAGGCTCCCACTGTTCTGTTACACAACAGATATCTCAAGTAAGTACTTTTAAAAGCATTTCTGCTTGTTATACTTTGAGCTATTTTTTACATTCTGTATATGAGTAACTTGTACTGCAAGTTAACTGTATGCAGTAAGGATAAAATCATGTTCAAGAAATGACATAATATATTTGGAAATATAAAGGCATATTCAAATCACTTCTTAGTAAAGAATATGTTTTTGTCATAGATTTCTCTTTTAACTGCTCTCTGCACAATCTTTCTTTACCAATACTAAATACTAACATTCAAAAATTAATAAAATTAACATTTTATTATGCAACTAATAAGAAAAGAGAAAATGGCTATGAGAATGTCAAAAGAATGAATGAATGATATGACAATGAATCTTAACAATTACTGATTAGTAAAAACAAACCTATGTGAAGGTTGCCACAAATTTTATGATTCAGTGTATCAATACAATCAGTTAAAAATAAGTGATTAATTCTGCTAAGTGAATTCACTGTAAGTATATAGACCAAATATTTAAAATATTGTTTCCCTTTTCCTTCTGGTATTTTAAGGACCTAAATTAAGGCCAGGGCAACAGATATCATTTACAAGAACTATTTGCCAATAGATAACAATATCTAAATGTCTAACAATATCTAAATTACATCAGCTGTACTTGCTTTTTTTTTTTTTTTCACCTGTACAAAAAAATACGGTCAAATCAAAGCCATAGTAAAATACTAGTCTATTATTTATGCTCACATGATTATCTCCAGAAAAAAAACTTATTCCAAGCTGTAACCACAACCATACAGTATCAAAGACCTAAGAATACTGGTGATCTACAGAGAGAAGTTATTCCAAGTGTCATATATCTTTTTACAAAACAAGGGTATATATTTTTACATGCATGGCAGTAGAAAGATCAGTATAGAGTTTCTTACCTGTGGTCGACCTGATAGTTGAGGTGATGTTGGAAGATGCCATCGCAGGGATACATTCATCATCTTGGGAATAGCCTGCCTGAATGGCACGCAAGTAACTGTGGCTTCTTGTTCGGAAACATCCAGGGAGGTCAAGGGCATCCATTGCCTGAGCTTCAACTTCACTAAACACTGATTCACACACCGATTCAAATTGCCCATTAACCTCTGCTTCACTCATCTGAATAAACAACAACAATGCATTTGATTTTTGACTTGCTTTTTGTGATCATCACGGCCTCAACATCTCAAATGGACACCTGTACATTGATGAAGAACTGTTTTAGCAAAAAGTTAAAATTTAGTAATCCCTTCTGATCACATTCACATTTCTTAACTTACATCAGCTGTTTATATGTCAATAGTTAGCACATCACACATGCCATGAAATTAATTTTACATTTAATATCTTTTGGCATATTCAGTCATTAAATACATGATTTAATGGGTAAAGAACAAATCTGAGATCGCTCTGCACTGACAGAAATCTGTGTTCTGCTTGGAGAACAGACATCAGCTAAGCTAATGTTAGCTCTCAGAAGCTGAGGGCGGGTTGCCTGGAGCCCTCCCTTATCAGCAAAGTTAGGAGCCATATGGGCATTTAGGCTGTGCTGCAGGTCGCTCTTCCTCTCATGAAAAGGGACCTCCCCAAAGCATCTCTTCTCGAGGATGTGTGAGTTCAAAGGCTGTTGTGCTTCTGAAAAGCCTGGGAAACGTTTCTAGCTCTCTCTGGTGAAGCACTGGATGGAGGATGGACAGCCCTTGAGATGCGCTCACTGGAAGAGGAGCTGGGTATTTCCGTATGTAATGTTTAAGAAAGGGCTAAGGCAACCTACTCAGAAAAGGTGTTTTGGACAGCAAATGCCAAGTATTGTCACTTTCGTGATGTCCCTCCAACTCTGTGCAGTCATGTTTCTAAATTTAGACTGAATGCATATAGCTGCAATTCTCTTCATACACTTTTCTTTTTAAGAAGTGGCCAGAGGAGAAAGCAATGCTTGAACCATATTCAGCTGTGAAGGACCCTAAACCAAACTTCTGCTTCCTAGAAAACCATTCAGCTACTGAGCAAGCACTCGATGCAGCCACCGCTGCTGCCATGCCCCCAGCAGCATTATTGAATTATGGAACTTCTGCCAGTGCGTTGGCTGAGGAAGCCTCTCTGTCAGAGCGTGCTGGAAGCACCGGGCTGGGACCCTTGGGGGATCTCAGCATGAGTCTCTGTCTCTCCAGAGGGCTTGGACAGCAGCGTCTACCTGACGCAAATCTGCAAATACTTAGGCAGCTTTCATGCTAAACAGGGTTAAGCAGGTTTGTCTATGTAGGGAGCCTCTCAAGAGGAAACTGTGTATTGCAGTTGCTCTGCAATAAAATTCTCTACTTAAAACATTTTTTAACTGCTCCTCTGAAACTGTCCCTAACTGCTTCTGCAACGTGCTTGAGTAACTCAAAATAATGTTTATTCAAAGCCAGATGGGAAGCTACATATTACAAAGACAAGTACAAGACCTTCTGATATGTCCTCCTGATATAGTAATTTTTAAAAGGAGAGTGCTAGAATTCAGATTTGGTACAAATATTGAGTTAAATTCTTAAAATCACTAAATGGCACATCTAGTTGATACTACTTTTTACATATTGCTGCTAAGTACATTATTCATTATTACTATTCCTAGTACATTATTCATTATGGAAACAGAAAGACTGCAAATGTTTCAGATGTTTCAGGGTTTTGATTAAGTTAATGGAAATTTCATACAGAACTTCTGATGATAATGAATAACTGTTATTTTAATTTTATATAAGATGTTTTGGCTACTAAATCTACTTTGAAAGGAATTACATTATCCTTCATAAAATGTACTTCTAACCAAGTTAAGTAGACTAATGCAATCTCAAAAAGATTTAAAAAAAAATCTTACTCTGTAATATTTTGCATATATCATTGATCAAGAAATTCATAGTAATGTGGTCCATAAACACTGTATGTTCTAAGCAATTCCTTCAAACTGTGCTCATCAACAGTAGGAAAAAAAAAAGATATTTAAATTTCAATTAGAAATTCAATTAGAAATGCAACTATGGAATCCAGGATCATTCTTGACTGTACTCCAAGTCGAGCGAAAGGGGAAGGAATGAGTGTTAAAAAGCATTGAAAAACAACCAAACTCATACAAACAGTTGTTATAGAAATGGGAAGAGTAGCTGATGGTGCCATGGAAAAAGAACAGAAAACAGCAAAGGTTCAGAAAACGTATTAATTAATGAATTTACATTGAATACTATTTAATATTTTTATTACTGATTTTTAAATAACTGAACAGTGAGGTAGGAAATATGTGTTTGACACAAAATTATGTAGATTAGTCAAGACGAAAAATAAAGTAAGGAAGTGTGTTCAGTAGGACTTAATTACACTGGCCAACGAAGCAGTATAACGGCAAATGAAATCCCCTGTGGACATCTTTCTGAGTGATGCACACTGCAGTGAAAAATCTGAACCACCACTGAAACCAGCTAGGCATCATGGACAGCCCATGGACATCTTCATGCACAGAGATGGTCAAAAAAGCTGTTAAGAGTGATTCTATAGAATAGCATTATATAAGGTGACAACAGCAACACTTGCTTTGAATATAGGATCTAATTCTTGTCAAACTTTCACCAAATTGGAGGGTAATGCAAACAGAAAAATCCAAACCAGGAGAATGAAATATGGACAAGAAAATGCTGTGAGGAATAGGTCTCACGAGGAAGCTACGTAAAATAACAAAAGCTTTGGAAAATGACTGTTTCCAATTCTGAAACATGCTATACAAGATTATAGTTAGTTTTATGCCACAAAAATTAAGGAACTAGACTGAATGGCCTTTATTAGGAAACTAGTCCCTGCCAGCTCTCAAGTGACAGTGGTGATGGACGTGCACTTCCAGAGGGCTCTTCAGCCCACTTGCAATGCCCACTGCCCTGGAAGAAACCATTTCCCTCCATTAACTACAGAGGAAGCTTTAGGCTACTGATTTCCTCCCTGCTTATTTGCCTCATTTAAGAGCCTCAAGTTAGATGAACTGAATCTAGGCCTGAATAGCAATGCAAAACAAATTGAATGTGCACGAAGATAAAAATAATTTTGAAAGATTTTTCAACATAGGCATAATTAGCTATTATACCTTTAGGAGCTTCACTAAATGCACAAAGAAAAATGAAGTACAAATGCCTGGGAAGAGGGCAGGTCCAGGTGTCATGGAGCAATACAGAGAAGGAATGTCATGGCAAATGCACATTATAAACATTGAAAATGTTGTGTAAAGTCCTCTGCTGATCAGAACATCCATAGAGCTCATACAGCTGTTTGCACTTCAGGCCTACTTCAGAACTCACTTCAGCATGAATTAATACTAACTAACCTTATAAAACCAGCAGGAAGGAAAATGTCTCTTCAGAAGTCCTCATATATAAAGTATTTGATAGGACTTACTCTTTCACCCCAAAACAGTAAGAGGCTGAGTTCAGAGATGAATCTCAAGCATCTTAATCTGTATTCTAGGAGTGTGTACTTTATGCACAATCGGTCTTCTAAACATTTCAATAAAATGAAAATACCAATATTTATCTTTTGTTTGAGAAAAAGAAAGGAAAATATTATAACTGATGGTGTCTCTTCACTTCTAACATTCAGTGTTATTCTTGAAAATTTTAACAAGGCTTACATTCCTTAGAACTGAATTGCTTTGACAATTCACATTCGCAGTTTGATATTAAGTTAAAAGAAAACTTTAACAGCATCAACTAATAACAACTCCTGTTTCTGTGGTTAACCTACAGGAAAAGTTGTAACAAGAATTTCCCACCTGACTAACGCAGCTGGCCTGACTGAGTGTGCTCACTGCTCTCATGTAGCTCTGATTCCTTGAGCGAAACTTTGGGGAATTGTAGTTTGCAGCGGGATCCAGGTTGTGACCCCCAGGCACGTCGCTAGCAGTTTGAAGGTAGCTCTGACTACAAAGGAAAGAGAACAAAAAAGGAAAGAGTGTAAAACTACACATGGAATCAATTAGGACACTAAAGACAATAATTTATATGAGAATCACAAATCCACTCCCCAGGGTCAAAATCTGTCCCCGCATAAAGCACCATAGATCTCCTGTAGTCAAAGGCCTTTTACATATGCAAAGACTTTGTGTGTAATTCTGCTACACAGATGATACAAAGTTTTAGACATCTTTACTATATTTAAACATCATCAAACCTCCTGGATATTAACGTTAAACTTTAATAAAAGAGAATGTCTAGGTCAATAGGAAAAAAGAACTAGAGCTAAATCATAACCAAAGTAAATTAACATGCTTCTTAATAAATAAAATGTTACTTGTCATCCATTTTTCATTAAGGTGTTATGCATCAAGAGACTTTTTATCTTCAAAAGACTGATACATATTTACAAAAGATCAAAATATTCTGTGCTTTGGCTAAAAGGACTGATTAATAAGGTATTCAGAGCAACCACACCAAGCTAGAAATGCTCTTTTGTGATGTGCCTTCTAGTTGATCAGACTTGAACCCTAACCCCACACCCAGCTCTGCTTCAGTACCCTTTCACTGACAAGGTATGTTAGTCTTATTTCTTTATAAGTACATGGATTATCTGACACTTTAGGGAGGGAATGAAGAAAAGCATGTATTTTATTTTGAACACAGACTTTAATTTAAAAAAAGGATGTCATTCAGCTGTGATTACCTCTGAAAATTAGGATTTAAAAGGAAGATACTACTCCTCCCTATATAGAGGTGGACAAATTTGTGAATGCTTAAAAAATGCTGGATTTAACATGGTAAATAGGCATTTCTTATTTCTTAAGGATATGTTTAACAAAAAACACAGTTTTACTACAAACTGATTTGGATCAATTGAATTGCTAATGCTGTCACTTCAGGCTGAACTGGCAGAGTTACTCAGTGCAGCTGTAGCTATGGCTTGTGCCAAAACTACCAGTAATTTCCTTAGGAAAGAGGAAGTTTCTTCTCTAGAATGGCCAGAGCATCCAGCATTTGAGAGAGATCAGAATGAGGTGCAAACCAAGACATTGTTTCTTAGAATATCTTATGATGCATTTAGCATGAGGAAGGATGCATCAGCCTTCCTCACTAAGGGGACACAGCCCTTTGGGTTGAGCTTGAAGCAACCTTTGAAGTGCTCACAGAGAGGAATCTCAGGGTCTTGAGCATGGATCGGTTGGAGAAGGCAAGCTGTGCTGAGCTCCACCACCCTGTGTGGCCATGTCCTGTGACATGGACAGGTGAGGCAACCCACACCCCCCACACTGCCAGCTCCATGAGCAGATGGGATTTACAGACCCTCTGACCTTTGGCTTGGGAGATCTCTCCTCAAAGACTTCAATACATTCCTCCTGATTTGGCCATCACAGGATCAGTCCATAGACACGGCCTCACTTTCTCAATGAATCTGCTAGTGGCTGGGGTACTAGCTTCTTTAAGATGAGCTGCTTTTGCTTCCCCATCTCTACCTTCCCTCATTTCCCCAAAATATACAGATAAATTTTGTTTTGTTTTCATTTTGGTTTAAGACAGACTTTTCTTTCTTTTCTTTCTTTTTTTCTGAATTCTTGAGAAATTTCCCTGAAGGACAAACATTTTTTTTCTTTACTATTTTCAGTTCCCTCTGTGGATTATCTTTGCCACCTCAAGACAGATAGTTTGCAGTAAAATATGCAGAAATCCTGCTCTAACTACTAAAAACAGAATCAAAATGTATGAGATTGATGTAGGCATGTTAACATAGGTTAATTAAGTCATTACAAAGTCAAAGTGATTTGCAGATTAAGATAGCTCTCTGACAGTTGGTCTAATTTGGTTTTGGATGATGAAAACGAGAACTGTAGCAGTATTTTTTTACTGCCATACGTGTGAGGACAAATATAATAGATTAGCCAAAGTGGCATAGAGCATATCTATACTTCCATGTCAGATGTGAGTAAAACTCCCTTCCTGTATAAGCAGGAGACTGATTTGCTTTAATGAGTCCTGACTCTCTGCATATACTTTCTTAAATCTGTCCAATACTGTCAATTTATTTTTGTTTTGAAATGGTTAGATAAATCCTCTTTTGGACCCTCTGTTTGTTCTAGATTCTGAGTTCTGAAACAGTCTGTGAAAGAGATATTTGGGATTTCTTTATTAAATATAGGATTTTCAGAGACCACCTAAGGAAAAGTAGGAGGCAATAGAAATAAATGGTTATGTTAGAATTAATTAGGATTGGATCCTAATAACTGGCTTCTTTGCTAAGAAATACTCTCACAATCTCAGTTCCTTGTGAGGTATTGCTATCATTAAGTATAATCAACAATTTGTACAGTAATAATTTATTAGGGAAAGAAGCCCAGTATACCATGACATTACTAAGCAGTTGACTTCTGATGGATGAGTTTGGACATTACCTGGTAGTTAAATAATTTTTCACTTATCAGAGGAGAGCAATTTATTCAAAGAACTGTAGCAGAATAAAAGAAATGCTACATATATTACACTGTAAAAGCAATTTCACATCCATTCAATTAATACTTTGAACTTTCTTTTTGATAAAAAGAAATGATTGGTTTTCATTTCTACAATACACACTCAAATTAATCCTCTAGGATAAATGTCTCAGTGCATGAAAAAAATGATGATCTTGCTACTACCATGATCCAGAACTAAAACACTATAGGCACAACAGTTACATAAGGAAATTGCTCTCAAATATTATTATCTGCTCAAGAAATTGTCATGCTTGTCAACAAAATATGACACTCCATGTGAGAGTGGTAAATGCTAGCTTTTTAATGTGAGCCGCTCTATCTGTAAGCCCAGGAACAAAACTTTTAACTTTCACTTTGAAAAAAAAAAGTACTGCTCTATTACTTTGATAAAAGAAAATAATTTTATTCTATACTCTGTAATAAATGATCTTATATCTGTCCACTGATGAAGGGCAAGACAAGAATAAGCACCTAAGGTGTTTGACCATCTCCAGTACCACCACCCAAAAAAAAAAAAAATTTAAGGATGTGACTCCAAGATCTGGTGCTACACAAGAGAAGAAGAGGATGAGACTAATAGGAAAAAATAAATTGGTATGTCAGTCTTCTTCATATTTGCTTTTCTAAACAGCCAAGTTCTTCAGAGCGGATTCCCACATGAAAGTTTATTTGCTGTCTAGGGTTGTTTTCCCTTTTCCACTGGCTTCAGAGGAAGTCCAAGGTAGAGAGGAGGTACTTAAATTTGAAGAGATGTCTTGTGAACAGATAAAACTCAAAGTCCAGAGAAGCTTTTGGGAATGAGGCAGTCCTAGACTTTCTGGGTTCAATAGCCCTATGACCTTGCAGACCTAACAAATGTCTACCTTAAAAAGAAAGTAGTCCTAGGAAGATGACTAAGTTTGCAACAACACTTCCAATACTTATCATCAGTACATATTTAAAGTAGATAAAGTACTATGTTGTAGTTGCTTAATGTGAACAATACCATAACATGTTTATCTCGGGTAGTGTGTCTGTTCTTAGACATTTCAGGCATCAAATGACTGGGAAAGATGTTAGCTCCTGTATTCCAAGAAAAAAAATAAGGCAAACAAACAAAACAAACAAAAAGAATAAGAGAAGAGATATCAGTTCAATCTGGAGTTCTGCTTAGCAGTTTCCGGGGATCTTGCATGACAGGCTTCTTTTTACTGCAGTCCCCTGCTTTTTTTTTTGTAAAAAAGAAAATAGGCCTCTGACCATTGCATCCAGACCTGAAGTGCCCAACCACTGCTCCCTGAAAGCTTCCACCAATCTCAGCGCTCACCTACACCAGTCCTCCTGAGTCCAGCTCACCTTCATTCTTGAGTACTCCAGATCCCAAGCCTTCCTGCTCTCTAGACCCCTTTCAATCCATTCTACTCCAGAGCTTCCACACAGAAGCCAGTACTTGTCCTTTTTTTGTTCTCAGTAGATTTCAAAAGTACCCCTAATGCTCCCATCTTTTCAGCAGAGCCCACCTCACACTCTGGTGGGCTGCTATGGCCAGCTAATTTTGCTATCTCACTGGGAGACATTAATTCATCATTTCCTTCCACAAAAACAAAATCTCACCTTCTGCTTGAAGAAACAGTGTGTACTTGCTCACACCTCACCAGGATTGAACTTTGAGAGTGAAAACGGGGGGAGGTGGGAAGCAAGAAAATAGTTCTGCTAGAAAGCAGCAAGATGCATGAAAAGAGAAATAACAAGCATTTTTTTTTGACTCCAGAAGACATGTCTGTTGTGTTTTCCATCTCATGTAGACATCTTGCACAGGACCAAGGAGAGCAAAAATGCAAGAGAAAGTTTAGTTTTTACTTACATTGCAGTCAAAATAACATTAGATGATATTTGCCAAGAGATTTCAGGAAATGGAAGAGCATGTTTACATGCCATTATTTTCTTCCCTGCTTATCCCATTTTGATGGGAGAGAAAGATGATGTTTTGAACCAGAGCTATTAAGAATGTGTTTTAATGAATAGAATAACTATGCAAGTCAAGGTAGGAAACTGTGATAAAGCAATAAGTAATGCTAGGGGGAAAAAAACAAACAAACCTCTTCTTATCTTTAGCCATCTATTTCCTCTGCTGTTAACCATGTATCTTTAAAAGGAGCAAGAAATAGTCTTGCTGTGGATGGTACTCTGCACCCCTCACTTGAAGTAATGCACTCCGTGTAGCACTGAGCACATGCTTAGTCATCACTGCGTTCAAATGTTGATGAACATCCAGGATTACCCGTGGCTTGTTTTCTGTGTCATCACTCTACAACTAGTACTACTGTAAGCTAGAATTACAACACACAAGATTGTACTTTGCCCTTATACAACCACTGGATGTTCTGCAGAAGATAAATCTTTCTGACATTTGGTGAAAAAGTATGTGTGATAGTGCAAAAATATGGGATCACTTTCAGGACAGATTGAAGTGCCAGATTTAAAGGAAAGAGCTGATATGGTCTTACAGCTAAGCCAAGGTCAAAACAAAACTAAAAAATCCTGACTCTAGCAAGAACATGCAGTGTATGAGTCCTGAGAAGGAAATGTCTATCACACATATTTTTCTTTTGACTGCTTATACTTTTTTTCTAATAAGTGACTTTCACACAGAGCTAATACCATCCAAAAAGCATGTACATGATGACAACAGCATGATTCACTTGCCAAGATCATTCCCTGGACTATTTACATATAGTCAAAACAGTGATTACGCCCCAGAGTATCTGTTCTCTGTCAAATGTTCAGCCAGCAGTGCACCCTGGTCAAGAAGGTACCAAAAGGGAATTAAAATATTTTCTTTTTTTTTTAATCCTGATCCCCTGCCTCTAAAAGTTACAGCAAGAAAGTCACTTCCTGATTTTGAATGGATCTATCAGGTTTATTAAGGAAGCATAAAATATAAAGGAAGTCCATTTTCCATCAAATTAATTTTCAGAATTGTAATATTCTAAAATTGTACCTTTTTATTTTTCTGATCATCCCTGCATTTGTCAAAAGGAAAATCTAAAAATGAATGGGAGCATTAAAGCAAGTACAATCACCTCTGCTTAAATCAGTACATGCAATTCAGATGTGTCATTCTGGGACAAAAAAAAGATAAAATTTGTAAAAGAATTCATCTTAGGCATCTAAAAGACAACTGTATTAGGATTAGCAAGCTAGTGCAAGTTATCAAAACCTATTTTATTGAAAGATTTGCATTTCAATGGATATTCATTTCTCTATCTGGACCTATCTTAACTATGTCTTTGTAGGTACATAAAATAACTCATCGACCAGAATCTAATGATTAAACTTAGCTATCTGTGTCACTGTATAGCAGCTTGGAGTCATACTGTGTCTCTCTGGATCCCTGCTGAAGTCAACAGAGCTCTGCATCGGGACACAGAGGTGCTGTGTGTAGTCTATTGGAGAGCTCAGAGTACAGACATTAAGTTTGAGGCTCCCTTAGGAACAGTACGGTGAGTCTGGTTCTTTGAAATACTGCAAGTACATGTAAATATGCTGGCGAATTTATCTGTAGCAAAAGTTTCTCTTCTAATGTTTGTCAGACTGCAGCTTCTCTTTGATCAGGGATAGATATCAGAATTTGGGCCAAATTAAATTTTTAAAAAGCCTACATTATTCACCATTGACCTACTGCCTCTTTTTAAAAACTACTTGAGAGATTGAACATTTGATTTATTACAGACTGTTGCTTTCTTCCCTGTGAAATGTCTGCTGGACATTTCTACCTGGATATTAGGACAGTGTCTCCTAATCACTGAATTGAAAATGAGTATTTTCTTTTAATTTCAACAAAAATAGATGCTTTCTTAAATCTGTGGCACCATTCTCTCACGGAATATATCCAACACAATTTAATGGTAGATACTTGCAGCTAGAGCTTTAGTCACATAATTTTTAAAAAATAATTTTGTTTTATTTTGTTTTACCTGAAGTCTTCAGACACTATTGACACCATTACTTCACTTCTCATGTAATTTACTCTTATAACTCATCTTTGCTTATTATAGGTATGGCATTTCAAGAGTTTATAAGCAACTTAGAAACTTACCTCTACTGATTTTTGCTAGGATTAAGGCTCCAATTTTCTATAACTCTTAGCTTGAGGCTTATTCTGCTAAATCATTCTTAAATTCCTTAAGACTAAATCCAAAAAGGCACTGAGGAGACAAAACCCTGTTAAAATCATCAGGACTATGGCTTCAGCAGGACTTAATCTCCTAAATGCCTTTGTGAAACCAGAATTTAGGGTGTAAAGCACATCAGTTCAAAGCATTAAAACCCAACTACATCTATCTCACTCCTTTATTT
>JAUBNY010000223.1:756886-770787 GCA_032275445.1 Crypturellus soui | reverse complement strand
TGTGGATGCTGATCACTATCAAAAAACACACACACAAAAATGATATAAGTCACTGTAGCAATCAATGACATATGACATTGGATAAGGAAGCTTACTTTTGATGATCTCCCAATGGTCTCTGTCCAATGGATTTTAATAATGACTCTGGCCGAACTGCTACTTTTGGTGATGTCTTGGGGCTAGTATCAGAATCTCCACTTTCTTCATCTCCCATGGCCTTAATGTAGCTCCCACTCCTCATTCTTCTGCAGGGGATTTCTTCGTCTTTCCCACCAGCAGGGTATCCTCCCCACTCATCCTGAGGCACCTAATGGACAGCATCAAGCACACATATAAAACATGCGTCATTCTATTATACTGAAATACTTCCTTCAATTTTTTGTTTTACAATGACAAGTCATGTGAATGTTTTGTAAATCGGAAACAAAGCATGGGAACACATTTCTAAAGTCTCCAAATGATCTGGAAATTTTAATCCCAGTTTCAGGAGCAGTTTATAAATGCTAGAACCTAAAGAACAAAAAAAAATCATTGCTTGTCTTGTCTGTTGAGTTACAGTAGCTATCTGGACACATGCTCTAAATTGTGCTAAATGGCTTAGCTTAACCTCTGCTAAAAGCTCCTACATAGATTTTAACTAATTAACATTAAGTTGATCACGTATCTCAGACCTAATACTTATTGAAAGCTGAACACTTTTGAGTATTCCTCTCACTCCCCTAACATGGGACTTTGGCATTTTTTTTTCAGAAAGGGGAATGAAGTATTTAATTAATCTGTGCTTTTGGCATAAATAGATTGAATTCCAACCTAGGGCAAACTTTTGTGAAAAAAAGGCAATTGTGGCAATTTGTCTTTTAAAAAATAGTATTTTCAAACAGCAAAATACTTCATAGAGTTGTAACATATTAGGAATGTAGTCAGTTACCTTTTAACATTCTATAGTCATGACTTATTTCATATAATTGATGCTCTTTTTCAGATACAAAGTCAGGTGACCAGACAATCCACAGCTGGTGGATATCTGTCTATACCACAAATAGGCAGAGAACTCAGTAGGAGCAGAATTTCCAATCCACAGCAAAATTCACCTCATTTTCAGACTCCTGGAGAAGGTGTCAGCAAGCCAGTCTCAGTGTTACAGATTCTTTGCTTTTTGTTTAAACTTCTAAGGTGCTAAATGCTCTGGCCCGAATCCACAAACACACTCGAGCCTTTTCTTAAAGTGTATATAGGCAACTCATTCCATTATAATGACTTGTGGTTAAAAAAGAAGGATGTGATTAAACCCTTTGGTGGACCAGGATTGATGCTTTTGGCAGCAATCATTAATGACTTAAAATATATTACATAGAACAACAACATTATTTACCAATATACTATAAATCAGGACTTCTTCAAGTTAAGCGATAGATTATGCAAAGCAGGATATCAGATAAAGACTTTAAATCAGGCATATCTGAGGCTTTCTACAAACAGAGCTCACCGAGGAACTGAAGGAAATGCTCCCATTGATTTCATCAAATAGATTTCATCATAAATTTAATTCTCCCTACATCTCTATTGCCCTTACAAGATTCAGGGACCAGCCATGCATCAGGTGCTTTGAATTTCAAAAAAAAAAATGCAGGTTGAAATGAAATTTTAAGAGGGGGGGAACAAGTAGAGATATTGAATTAAAGGAACAAACTCAGCCTAGACTGAAGAGGAGGTCAGAAAAGAAGATATAAAGATTAGAAAAATGCTGAAAAGAAATACCTTGGAGAAAAATTATGTATTATATTCATATGTAAAGTAAGAAGTCTGAGTAAGAATTTAAGCAAAATAGGCTTTAGATCATGCACAGAAATAAACCACTAATATTATTCTATTTTAAACAGTGATAGGAAAGGGAAGCTGAATCATTTTTCCAACCTTGAAGCCTGTAAATGGGATATATCATCCCCATTTCTTTCCCAAACGCACATTTACACCAGAGGAAGGATTTCTGAGATTCTGGAAGCGCTAAAATATATGTGTAACAATAGTTGTAACCACCAGGCTCCTATAATATACAAATGTATTTTCTTAAGCTTTATTACCCACAACTGGCAATAACTGAATATCTGAATTAGAGTGCTATATTAAAAAAAAATATTTGATACCATACAAACATGCTCTCACTTTTAAATATCAATTATTACTTAGATGTTAACATACCTTACAACAAGAACCAAACACTGAAAAAGCATTTATTGGCATACAGGTGCAAGCTATATGGCTCAATTTTCTGTATTAAAAATGAATTATTACATTTTTCTTAATATTTTATTTCAAAAATCTATAGATTTTTCAGAGAAAGATTATTTTGCCTTGAATTTTCTCTCACTTTAGCCCAAAGATATCGCTTAGAAAATTTGAAAAGATATTGATCAATAACTTTATATTTACTGAAATGCAAAAAACTTCTCAACTTTCTTTTGTCTAAAATTTCATATTCAAGCAGCTGAATAGTGATTTGGGCCTAAGTAAGTAAACACAAGCTTAGTTGTAACTTGAGCTTGAAATCTTATTTTTAAAGATAGGAATGGCTGATTTTTACATTCAAGTATCTAAAAGATAAAATTCTTTTTTCTTTTTTTGTTGTGCTGAAGAAGTTTATAAGAACAAATCTTCCAGCCCTATATCCGTTGTTTGTATACCTGTTGTTGATTGAATTTCTTTCACTTTCTCAGTTCATTAGTTAAATGAATTCTGAAGAAAATTAAAAATAAGTCCCAAACCACACAAATGCTCCAAGAATCCTTTCACCCTTCTTCTAATTCTAGTAAGTTGTCGACAATCATAAAAGTCTTTGCAGTTGAAAAAGAATATTTACATTAAAAAAAAAGGTATATCTACACACACATATGTATAGTTAACCTTGAGCCATTCAAAGTAGCCGAACACAATGAACACAGAGAAAATGGTCCTGGAGCCTAACACTTAAGTTTCACAATATTTTCTCTCTCAGAAAAAAAAAAAAAATGTATGCATGGCTTACCAAAAATCTTGGGAGTCTTTCTATTGTCTTCAAAAGACCCTGGCCTTTCTTTCTTTTTTTCCTCTCATGGATTAATAACAGGAAAATTTGAGTCCCCATTCAGTCAGCACTGGCTCATCATTTACTTTAGCTACAAGGTTAAATGCTTAGAAAAATCCTTCAAAACCAGGCTATCTCAGATCCTAATATAGCCTTAAAGAAAAGCAAAAGGGTATAAGACTACACAGAAGGATTTTTCTTTATTTTGAAATATTAACACAAATATTTTTCAGGAAGTGTGAGGGTCATTATATATACATATATTTACCCCAAAACATGAAAAGGGCTTCAGATAATGCAGAAAAGCTTTCTTACAATAGTTAGCAGTCCCTGAAATTTCCATCTGCAGGGTTTGCAGCTGCTAATTGGGAATAATTATCCTAATTATCTACTTGCGTATAGTGATGAGTGCTGATATTTATAATTTCTAAAAAAGCCTTCCTCCTGTTGTACATGTTAACATGAATCCTTGTATATGCAGTTTTTATCCACAGAGGAGTTAGACCGCATATTACCATATGAATTTCCTTTTGTAAGAACAATGAGCTGACAAGGTCTAGATCTTTTCATTTAATTTGGTCCTCAGCTGCTGATTTGGTTATAACTACTACAGGAAAGATGAGTCTCTTTCACAAATTTAATGCATTATGGCTGTGAGGCAGCAGCAGGTTCAGGAAATTTGAGATCACTCAATGCTTCTGGTCCTTTTTAAAACTGTCCTGGTACGCACTCACTATAGTACTTAGATTAAGCTACTTAGGGAAAGATTTAAGAAACCACCAAACACTTAAAACTTACCTTATTAAATTTTACATAGCTGATCCCTGGAGTGATCTTCAGAGTCTTGGGAACCTAAATTCCCTATAACAAAGCATTAACGAGAGCTAGCTCCTTCAGAATAGGATGCTAGAAAGTGCCCTCACTCCAAATGCCTTATAACCTGATGCTCAGGATTCTCTTTAGGGAACTAAAGATGAAGTGAGAGGTGTGAACTCATGCAGACTAAGGAATGGTTTTCTAGAAGCCTTTCTAGACAAAAAGGTAGCCACCCTCATAGCCCTTGATGTTGGTGTGTCTTGGCTGTGCACAGACCAGACCTGTCCAGTGAAAAGGGCAGAATAATGCCTAATTTCTCACCCCTGACTGGACTTCATCAATTGGTTTGTCTCCAGTTTTTCACGTTGCACAGATTCTGTGCATAAGCAGAAACATATGGTTGGGGAGAAGGAGGATAAATTCACATGAATTAATACTGAGGAACCTCAGGAGCAAACCTGAGGAACAAACCAGGAATCACTGCGGTTGGAAGGGACCCCAGAGGTTGGACTAGAACCTTCTACTCAAGCAGGGATGTCTTCAGTCCAGCTTTCCCAGGTTGCCAAGGAACATATCTGCCTGGGTTTTGAATGTCTCCAAGGATGGAGACTGTTCCGTGTGCAACCTATTTCAGGTAAACACTAAAGGTAAAACAGTTTTTCATTATATCTAATCAGAGAGAGAGAGAATCTAAGCTCCCATTCAGGCACTAATGTTAGATATTTAAATTTCAATGGTATAAGTATGCAGCCTAGCTAAAAAGTACTCATGTCAAAACCAGAATCAATGAATTTTTCATTTCTCTGGACTTGTACTACTGATAATTCAAGTTTTTATATCTCAATTTAGCATGTAGCCAAAGAAGTCAATTCAGAAACTGCTACTGGCACTTCAAAACAGGTCTGCTCCCATTGTTGCACCTGCTTCTAAGGCATTTGTTCCAAACTCCCAGAGTTTCAAAGGTGTTCTACCACTGAAGTGCTGATCTGCGTAAAATCTGGCATCGCACTTTACAAGCTAAATTGAAATACTTCTAAATATATGGCTTTAGCTAAGGGAGCTGACTATCACTTCTTCATAGTTCTATCACTTCTTCATATTTCTCCTTCTCAAAGGTTAAAATGAGTATTACCTACCTCACAGGAGTCCTGTGAAATCTAATTAGCACGCAGATGTAAAATGCACTGAAATATTCATTATCACCTACATCTTATTTTATTAATATAAATTTCACATTTTACCAGAAGCCAAAGCTGTCTGTGCTTGAAATTAGACTACCGATATGAAGGACAAGGTATGAAACATTTTGTAGTAGATATAGAAAATTTTATATTTTCTCAGACTGGAAAAGAATATAACAGACAGAAGATGACAATGGGGGAAAGAACCTGAAGTGTATGTAAGAGATTGTCCCTTAAAATAGGTCTTCTTCAAGGACCCTCAGAGCAAAAAGCTCTTGTGTACAGCAACTATTAGATGAAAATAAAGACAATCTTTCAAGGAAAGCAAAAACAATTTTTAGTAGGGTGGATTTTTTTCCTGTGTATTTTACTTGGAAGTGGAAGCTGAGTATATCTTGTGTTTTCAAATATTTTGTTGGTGAGGGGTGAGAGTGGAACACTGACCCAATAATAGAATTTCCACCTGAAGTTAAAGAGGTACATTGCAATCTTTCTCCTAGAGTTTCTTCCAGAGTGATAGTAGCCTTACCCAATCCCAAAGAAACCACATAAGCTATAGGCTATTAAAGAAATATGGAGTGTGGGGGTATCAAGAAGCCAGTTGATGGTTCTTCCATAACTAAATCTCATCACCTTTTCTTTCTGCATTTAAAAAAAAAGCTATATCTATGCTACATTAGAACATATTTGTTTATTTACGCTCTCCATTGAGTGGAGAGTATGTTCAAGAATATTCTGAGGTGTCACTAGTGTATGAAATATTTACCGCAAAACAGAAACGTCTCAAATTTGCATTATCCTTTGTTACTTTGCACTTAAAATTTTCCTGCATCCCGATATGAAGAAAATACATTTTTCCTCTGTTTTGAATCCAAGTAAAAAATTCTATTGCCACACAGATTTCAGAATCAGGCCCTGTAATGGTGTTCCACTGTTTATCGGTTGAAGTTCAACTAGTCTAGACTAGTTCAACTAGTCTAGACTCTACTAGTCTAGACTTTTGCAGACAGGAACAGTGTACCATCTATAAATAAAATCCTTGCTTCCTCTGTAGCTAATCTTGTGCCCTTCTCAACCCCATTCTAAGTGTACATTTTAATGCATTTTTAATGATTTTTTTAATGTGCTGATTCACTGTTCAAAGAATATGAATTATACAATGAAAGCCATTCAAAAATCTCTACAAAATACGTCAGGGACTCCTCCTCAGCACTAACTATGCCATTCCTTTTAATTGGCTTTAATTTTCATATACCACCCCCTCTCCCTGAATTCCTTGACAGCTCAGAAGTACAGAGATTCTTGCAACACTCCCTGAAAGTCAGCTGACACCACCCACCAAGCCAGGAATTAATCCGAGAAAGGAAGAGACACCTTTGTATTGCCAGTGATTCTCTCTAGGCTTTGATCTGAACAGCTCTAGCATAAGAAGAAGAGGAAGAAAGGGATAGACCCCCAAATAATTTATGCTTTACACTAGGTTGGAAACAAATGCATTGTACATCCATGAAGACACATAAAGTACAAATACATTCCATCCAGAAGATGTCTGAAGAGGCAAACCAGTAGCAGCATTCTTTACTAGCTGATTTTATTAGATGTTTTTCATGCACAGCCCCAAGCAAAGCTGTACTCACTGACTCCTGATGCAAAGAAGGCTCACATCCAATATACTCAGGACTGCTTAGTCACCACTTTTGTATTTTCTCCGTAATAGTGTTCTTTTTATTGAAGTAATACTTTCTAATCCTTATAGGAGCAGTGGTGAACTTAAAAACATGAATCATCACTGCATCTCCTAACTGATTCTCCAGAAACTCTCCAAATAATAATACAAGGATGGCTAAGTAGTGTAAAGAGCAGTGAGGACGCCGGGGCCACGTTTATATCCTTTGGAGGAACATGGGTGAAGCACCTCATGCACTTGTGTACACATGGACATGTGCAGGCCCCCATTCTGATGTTGGGTGCCCCTGGACCGAGTGTGTCTCGCATCTCTGGGACGGTGATGCAAGGTGCACTCAGATGGCAGCGGGGAGGTTGCTCGCACTAGAGGTAATTTTTCTCTGCCACGCCTGGGGCTCACCAAGATCTGGTCGTGGAACTTTGAGCTGAGGCAGATCTGGGCTAAAGGGAGACCTTGGCCCGTCCTTAAATGAGAACAGCCAGTGGATACAACCTATGGGTCCAAAACACAGTATCTGTGGGGATGTAACCTAGAAACCCTGGTGCTCATGTGCTGCTGGTTTCCTTGGAGAATCAGGATGCTGCTTCAAGAGTCAGCTTAAGCCACCTCAAAAAACAGCAACAACAAACTGCCATCAACTTAAATGGGATGAGTTTTCATTCAATAATATTATCTTTCTATCAACTTTAGATTACTCTACAGACTCAGGTTGTTTCATGTAGCCGCATGAAAAATAACTCCAACAACACAATGCAGTTACGTTTTCTGCGTGTGGTGCTGCTCCGGCTCACCTTGCCTCTGTGCAATCGTCCACGCTAGCAAAAGAGAGTGAAGGGTAACACGAGGCCAGGGAGGGCAGCCCCACTCCGCTGAAACGGCACACACAGCGTCCCTGTGCCATAATTTGCATGTGTGAAATAAGGTTGACTGTGCTTCTCTAGCTCGTGAGGGCATTGCAAAGATAAAAACGATATGTTAATTACTCTAAGGTTATGTGCACATTAGCAAACAAGGACCCTTTGCCTTGCCTGGGGACCACCTGGCCTGGGGACATCCTGCATCCAGAGAGCTACTGAGCTCTCTGCTCCCAGAACAGTGACTGCTGGCATGGTCCCTGGGCTGTGCTAGTCCTGAACCATACCCAGGAATTGCTTAGGGAAGTACTAGTTGGCTCGGATCAAAACAATCCCATAAACAAGTCAAGCAACATAACAATATAGAGGACAGGGATCCTCTGCCAAGGAACCTTTACTGACATTATGGGGCTTTCTAATATAGATGTGGATTAAGGTACTAAGTTTTTTGATGATGGAGATCTGCATAGCTATTAAAAACCAAAACTTGGAGCTTCTCACATTTGCCACAAAATGCAGCATTACTGCCAATTAATCTGCCATAGTCAAGCAACCAGAAATTATGTTCTTTTTCCCAGTGCTGGTGGGCCTGCCTGTCGCTGCCTTTACTTCACATCTTTCTCTGTAAGTGGAATGAATTGAATTACAGTGTGAGTTTTGTTAAGGCCAAGCATCACAGGGCCAAAGAGCTAGACTGCAGTCCAGCTTGTCACTACAGGCAAAGGGGAGCCAGGAAGATACCTGCCAGTTGGGCTGCCTGAACGACAGGGCAGCAGACAAGGCCCCAGGGACCACCGTATCAGCAACTGAGGCTGGCTGCATGTTTCCTTGGCAGATATTTTTGGAAAAGGCAGCCTGAATAGCCTGGAAAACATCTGCAGAGTGGATGGAGCCTGGTATCTGCACAGCATAGTAAAGAAAATTTACAGAGAAGGCAAAAGGTCTAAGCTGAATTTATGACAAGACTGTAAGGGGTGCAACATGTTTGCGAATATTTGGGAGGGGCTAGGAATGAAAGCTATTTCTACAGACAAAAACAAATAGAAAAAACATTCAAGGCCCTCAGATACAACCATAAAGCACATCTGCTACTGTTAAGGAGCTCTGGGAAAAGAGATAGGCTTCATTTTCTGCTATCCTGGAACCCATGCATTAGACTTGGCTGCACAAGCCTTGATGTGAAACAAGAGGGGCCTTAAGGAGCAGCAGAGCAAATCTTTTCATGAAGAACATTCACTCTAGAAAAATCTAATTTGCCTAATTGCATTTGCAGTGTATAGCCTAATTTTATGTCCAAATTAAGAACTGCAACTTAAAAACTGAAACTGGATTCTGCTGGAGCTCATTAGTTCATATGGAGTGAAGAGCTTGCAAAAGTTTAGGATTATATGAATTTAGTAATACAAATACATTCAGTGATTTAATAAAGTAATAATGGAAAAAGAAAAGAACTCTGCCTCTCAGCATTTAAAGGTCAGTTTGTCAGCTGTCCCCCAGCCTCTCCCTACTAAAGCTGCTGTAATTATACCACAGATGAATTTTGCTCCTGTATTTTTTCATCTCCAGACACTTACACCATGTTAAAACACTTGAAGTCAGCCAATTCTGTGGATCCCACTGGGAGACCTGTTCTATGAGTGAGTCCTACATGCAAGCCCCAGAAGACGAAACCAGTTGCAGAGAAAGTGAAAAAAAAATGTATTAAGAGAAAGGTTTGATGCAGTCAATAGAGAAAATTCTGGATTGCTGCTCTGTGTAGCAGAAGGCTCATCTGCTTTTCTTTGCAGCCTCTGAGACTGTCTCACCTGATAGAAAACACCCCTGAGCACACGACCTGAATAATTTAAGGGATCTGGCCTTGATCGTAGAGAACAGAAGTAATTTTTTACATGGTGAAAAACATATTAAGTTGTGGAAAGTGTACCAGACTCCCCGAGCCCTGGGGACGCGTTCCTCTGCGTGCACCAGCCTATCAGCCCCAGCATCCCTGGGGCGCCGCTGCCTCCGGGCTGGGCATCCCCCAGGCAGCCGTGCGGGCGCCGTGTGGGGCTGCTGGACCAGGCACGGGGCTCGCCCGGCCTCAGTCTGGCTGGTCGGGCTCGTGCTGGGCAACCTGCGGAGGGAGAGGGCTGCCAGCCATCCTCAGGAAAATCTTGTCTTTACCCCTTTAGATATTAAGGAAATTCTGAGTTGTCATCTTAGCATTGCTCACGTGAGTTGGGTCAAGGCCCTCCAGACCATTCCTCACAGAATTACAAAGTGAAAAGCAAAAATGCTCTTACAGGAAGGAAATTAGAGGTGCTCCCCACTTCCTTACAATACACAGTATCTCCAAAGCCACAGCGTCTCTGTATGTAGCAGGGACCTAAGATCCACAGCAGCGCAGCTCTGCTGCTAACACCTAACTCAGGAGTGTATGTCAGATGATACAGCACCGGACATAGTTTCTGCAGTTCACGCACGTTTATTTTGTCAACCAACAGGCATAACCCAGTTTCAGAACAATGCAGTGCTGGAGAAGGGGCATGGTGGTGAACACCACCCTTGCAAAGCAGCAGTACGCGTCCCTAGCGCAGCAGCCTCGGTGCTGTCACGGCCCCAGCAGAGTTCTTCAAAACACGCAAGCAACAATTAATAACTGCATTTGCTTGTCCTCAAAGCTCTGCTCAGTGTTGGCATAACTAAAACCAGACCCTTGTTGATGCTACTGCTTTTCTATTTTTCTTTTTTAAGAAACCAGCTCTTGTACTTCTCTTTCATTCAGCAGAGTACACAGCTGACATTATTACCTACATGCTTAGCGCTGCCAGTGCTGTAATGGATGACGCTAGTACTTAAATGCACTAGGAAGACAGGAGGGGGCTGAAGCCATTTTTAGAACAACATGCTCTTTTATTTTTTAGTGCTGATTCATTCACCGTATCTTGGGGTATGTTTACCTCGATGGCTTGCTGCTTCGCAGGCTGTTGAATGGTTGAGGGAGGAATATTAATCAGTGACACATAGCACTGTGCTCCAGAACTTTAGTGATGGTGAGTGCTCTGTTCTCACCTGCCTTTGGTTTATTGTCTGAATCATTCTTCTCATTTCATTCACAGATATTTCAGGAATGGAAGCTTTAAGTGATGCTTTCATAGTCATAAGTATAGTACAGCTACCACGTTCATATTATTTTTTCCTCTTGAAAAGCTTTGCTCCTCAAAAGGACTCATGTAATCAGTAAAATTAGTCAAATAGTCATTGCACTGTATATGCATTACACATGATTACCCAAAATAACTGATGAAAGTGATAAAGGAGACCTCACAACTCTTTAGCCTTTTTCTTAACATATCTTACATGTAAAAGTGAAATACCATGGAAAGCATGGCACCGTAGTGAAAGCTACATGTGTATGCTTATTCTGTATGTGTGACCTACATTTGCCTGCTGATTAGGTGACAGAGGTGCTGGGTGTCCAGAGGTGCATTTAAAGATCAATTTGTTTGCCTTCAAAAATAGAATTTACAGAACCCCAGATTGTTGCTAATCAATCACAAGTATCTGGTAAATGCTATCAGTGTTGCAAAAGCAGAGTTGTATAGGTTCACATTACAGCTAAACTGATCTCATGACTAGCTGGAGCCCAAAGGGCCCGTCCCACCCTTCCCTTCTGCATGTTCCCATCACCGTCACTGTAGGAGGAGTGATGCAAATCTAATCTGATAGTGAAAACTGATCACTTTGGATCAGAAAATACTATCTTATACAGTCTTATTTTTTTATGAATTCAGTTCTTCTCTGAAACTATACCCTTTAGGCCAGATCACCATCAATGCTAGAACAAAGTCTCTTGAGTTCTCCATAAATTTTGGAAAAGCTCACTTTTTAAAATAGCTCTTTTTGTGTACTCTTCAAAGTTTCAATTCTAAGCAAAAAGTTGCTTGGGAGTTACTATGCAAGACAAAGTGGAACTGCATAAGCAAGATACAGAAAACTTGGTTTCAAGCACAGGCCCAAGACAGTGAGATGCACCTGCAGTTTCAGACGCTGTACACCACAGTTCTCCAGTGGAAAACAGGAACAGTAGTAACTTGTACAGATGTTAAGAGAAAAATAGCAAGAGGAAGACCAGTAGATGGAACACAGATTTAGGTCCAGTGAGTCCTTACATATATAGGCATATATAGGCTATATATGTAAGGACTAACTACATATAACAGCAATAATATTAATTTGTGATACTAATGTATAAAGCATTAAACACAGTGATTTTTATTGTGATGGGGTATATGCACATATAAAATCTTTGAAGGACTCTAATTTCAAACTTGCTTTAAAAAGGACTTAAGAAAACATATAGCTGATAAGGAAATACCACTCCGGAGAGATGCCTTTTAATATAATGTGTTTTAATGTTAGAAAAACAGCGATTCTACAAAGCGCCCGGGGGTTTTATGCTAATCTGTTCATTTGTGCACCTTAGGGAAATACGCTGCTGCATAATTAACTTCATAATCCCTTGAATACTTAAATTTCCACCTATTCTGGAATATCTATCTCTCCTGGCAAGGGATTCTTTCTCTATCTTTTTCACTTTCTGGATTTAGAGATTATTTTCATCCAATCATTATTTACTGATGCCTCTTTTATAGCTGTAACAAAAGTTAAATATCCTTCCTCAGTTTTGCTGATAGAGTAATTGAAGTGTGCAGTGATTAACAAATTACATTTGCTGGGTCAGAGAGGAAGTTCATGGCAGAGATAATAACAGGTCTCACATCTCTGGTTTCAGTGATTACAGGGTCACAGCACAGCATCAGTCAAAGTAGATGCTTCAAAGCTGTGTGTTTCATTCTGACATTGGCAGAATGGGATCCCTCGTTTGTTTGCTGATCTTGGGCTGATGAATAAGTGATCCTCTCCACCTGAAGGATACCCACGCTCTGAATAGTGTGTTCAGACTCTACAGAAGCTACATTTAATTTAAAACCCTGGTAATAAGAATGTTCATAGCACAGCACTGCAGGTACTTCAGGCACTGCTATACATTCTTTACTGTAGCAACAGAGTACTTCTTAAGACTTAACATATTCACACTATAGCATCTCTGTGAATTAGGGAACTGCTACTATGCCATTTGCTCAAAAAGGAAGAGGCTCAAAAAGGAAGATTGCAGAGGAAGTCTCTGGTATAGAAGCTTAAATTTGCACCACCTCCTAAATTTTGAACTGGAACATTAATCACTGGAATAAACTTCCTTTCAAGCATCTCAAATTCACCAAATGACTAAAACAAAGATTTCTGAAAGAAATGTGCTTTCCTCTTCCTAGGCCTTGGACTCCTGCTGGGCTCTTAGCCTGGGGCTTACTGACTGACAGCCAGGTCCAGTTGTGAACTCAGTGTTTCACAACCACTTGGGCATATTGATATATCTGGGGAGTAAAGAGAAGGGCCAGGAAAAGTAAAAACTGCTTGTTTCTGCAAAGAGAAAAAAGACATAAAGACCTGTGACAGGGAGGAAAGTGAACAACTGAACAGAGATGTAAAGGACCCAGTGGTCTCTGTACACAAGTGTGTCATGGTAAGGGAAAAGCTAATAATAACTTAATTTCTCCTTACTGCAAGAGCAGTAGCCCTGATTCCAGAACAGAAGTTTGGTTGGAGCTCTGCCCTGAAAGTGTTTCCAGCTCTGGCTCATCCAGTTGGATCAAATACTTCCAGAAGAGTGCAGATTGCTTTACATATATGAGAACGGTACTTAGTATGATTAAATGCTATAGCTGTCAGCCTAAAATTGGAATCAGTTTGTATGGTAATGAGAGAAGTGTTGCAACTTCTTTTTTTTTCCTTCTCAGAAATGATGAATTTTCCCATATTACAGTAGGGAAGATTGATCCTGGATGGCTGTACTTGCATTTGGAAAGATTCAGCTCTTCACCTGTACCTCATTAGTATGGCTCCCCTATCGCTGGGGGAGCAAGAGGGCTCTGCACAGAAGTAGAATGGTTGTTATTCTGTGTCTATCGGCTTCGGCAGAGCCCACAGGAACTGAAGATCTCTAAATATGTAAATCTGAAGTAGAGATTTGCATGTGTTAATGTGAGGAACAAGGGAGATTTACAGAAGGTGAAGGTCATTACCTAAAAAAAAAATAAAAAAAAAATATAAAATGAAGAGAAGGTACTGAGAACAACGGGCTTTGTAGGCTGAACTTTATGGAAATTCCTAAGGGAATGCTTCCATAATATGTTCTTCCTAGTGGCAATTGGTGGCAATGCCAACTGGAGGAGCTACCTTCCCAGATTCCTTTCTGCTCTGCT